>JAUUDZ010095615.1:0-32936 GCA_032361705.1 Panulirus versicolor
ATATATATGTGTGTGTGTGTGTGTGTGTGTGTGTGTGAACTGGTTGTCAAGCAGGATGTGCTGATTGTCAAACTTTCTGTTGTTCAACCTTTTGTAATAGAAGTCAAGTCCTCTTTGCTGATTTTACAACTATGTTCTGCCCAACCTTGTGTACTGGTTGTACAGCCTTGCGCACTAGTTCAACCACCACTTGTAATGGTTATCCTACCCTATGTGCTGATTGGCCATTTTTGTGTTGTCCAAACTTGTGTACTGGTTGTGCAGCCTTGATTGCTAATTTAAAAACCTTGTGTCCTGATTGTCCAGCCCTGTGTGCTAGTTTTACCACATTGTATACTGGTACCTGCCTTGTATGATAGTTTTACCACCTTGTGTACTTGTCCTGCCCTGTATCCTGATTGTCTACCTTTGTGTTGTACAGCTTTTTGTACAGCTTGTCTATTCCTCTGTACTAGTTCTACAACCTTTTTGCACTGGATATCCAGCCCTGTGTGCTGGTTCTACCACCTTTATACTGGTTGCTCAGCCCTGTATGCTAGTTCTTCCACCTTACTACTGGTTGAGCAGCCCTCTGTGGTAGCTTTACCACCCTCTGTATTGGTTTTCATGTTCTCTGTGCTACTTGCAACACCTTGTTTACTTGTTGGCATGCCGTGTATTCTAGTTCTATCATCTTGTGTACTGTTTGTCCTGCCTTATGTGCTGATTGTCCAACGTTGCGTTGTCCAACCTTCTGTACTGGTTGTCAATTCCTGCTTGCTAGTTCTCTTACCTTGTGTACAGGTTTTCCGGCCCTGTGTGCTGATTGTTGAGCTTTGCGTTGTCCACCCTTGTGTACTTGTTGTCCAACCCTGCGTGCAAGTTCTACCACCCTTTGTAATGGTTGTCCTTCCCTGTTCGCTGATTGTCAAACATTGTGTTCTCCAACCTTTTGCATTGGTTATCAAGCTCTGGGTGCTAGTTCTTCCACCTTGTGTAGTGATTTTCCTACCTTGTGTGCTGAATGTCCAACTTTGTGTTTTCCAACATTGTGTACTTGTTTTTAGCCCTTACATCTTGGTTGTCGAATCCTATCTGCTAGTTCTATCACCTTGTGTACTAGGTGTCGTGCCATGTGTTATGATTATCCAACTTTGTGTTGTCCAACCTTGTGTGCTGGTTGTCCAGCTCTGGGTGATACTTTTATCGTCTTGTGTACTGTTTGTCCAGCCCTTTTTGCTAGCTCTACCACCTTATGTACTGGTAGTCCAGTCTTATGTGCTACTTTTACAACCTTTTGTACTGACTCTCTTGCCCTGTTTGTTGATTTTCCAAGATTTTGTTGTCCAGCTTTGTGTTCTGGTTTTCCACATTTGTTCAATAATTTTATCACCTTATGTACTGGTTGTCCAGCCTTGCGTGCTTGTTCAACCACCTTGTGTAATGGTTGTCATGCCTTGTATACCTATTGGCAACTTTGTGTTGTCCAAACTTGTGTACTGGTTGTCTAGCCCTGAGGGCTAGTTATACCTTGTTTACTAGCTGTCTAGCCCTGTGTGTTAATTCTACCACATTGTGTACTGGTTGTCCTGCCCTGTACCCTGATTGTAAAACTTTGTGTTGTCCAACCTTATATACTGGCTGTCCAGCACTCTGTGCTAATTCTACCATTTTTGTACTGGATATCCAGCTTTGTGTGCTGGTTCTACTACCTTTATACTTGTTGTTCAACCCTGTGTGCTAGTTCTACCACCTTGTATTGATTGTTCAGCCTTTTGTGGTTAGAATTACCATCTTCTGTCCTGGTCGTCCTCCCATCTGTGCCACATTTAACACCTTTTGTACTGGTTTTATAGCCCTGAGTTCCTGACTGTCCAAGTTTATGTTGTCCAACCTTGTTTACTGATTGTTCAGCCGTGTGTTCCCTTTCTACCACTCTTGTATACTAATTCTACCACTTTGTGTACTAGTTGTCATTCTTGTGTGCTAGCTTTAGTACAGCCTCTTTGATAGTACTTCCACGTTGTGTACTGGTTATTCAGGCCTGTTTACCAGTTTTACCACCCAGTGCTACTGGTTTTGTTCACCTGTGTGCTACTTCTACCACCTCGTGTACTACTTGTCCTGCTCTGTGTGCTGATTGTCCAACTTGGTGTTGTCCCACCTTGTGTACTGGTTGTCCAGCCCTCTATGTATGTACCATCTTGTGTACTGGCTGTCCTGTGCTGAGTGTTGATTTTCATACCCTATGTTGTCAAACCTTGTGTATTAGCTGTCCAGCTGTTTTCCTAGTTCTACCACCTTGAAACTGGTTGTCCAGGACTGTGTGATAGTACTACCACCTTGTGTACTGGTTGTTCTGCCCTGTGTTCTAGTTCTGTCACCTTTTGTTCTGGTTATCCTGCACTATATATGTGCTGAGTGTCCAACTTTGTGTTATCCAACATTCTGTACTGGTCGTCTATTCCTGTGTGCTAGTTTTACCACCTTGTGTAATGAAGTTCTCCTCAGTTTGCTGATTGTCGAACTTTATGTCTTCCAACCTTGTGTACAGGTTGTCAAACCCTGTGTGCTAGTTCTATCACCATGTAT
Organism: Panulirus versicolor; assembly: GCA_032361705.1. NCBI lineage: Eukaryota > Metazoa > Arthropoda > Malacostraca > Decapoda > Palinuridae > Panulirus > Panulirus versicolor. The sequence goes on from JAUUDZ010095615.1 coordinate 2,572, forward strand.
ACTGGCTGTCCAGCACTGTGTGCTATTTTTACCACATTGTGTATGGTTGTCCTGTTCTTTGTGCTAGTTTTACAACCTTGTCTACTGATTGTATTGATTGTTCAACTTTGTGTTGTCCACCATTGTGCACTGGTTGTCCAGCCGCGTGTGCTAGTTCTACCACATTGTGTACTGGTTTTCCTACCCTGTATCCTGATTTCCCAGATTCGTGTTGTCCAACCTTGTGTACTGGTTGTTCAGCCCTCTGTGCTAGTTCTACCATCTTTTGCACTGGATGTCTGGCCCTGTATGCTAATTCTACCACATATACTGGTTGTTGAACCCTGTGTGCTCATTCTACCAACTTGTATAATGGTTGCTTAAGCTCTTTTGGTAGATTTACCAATTTCTGTCCTGGTTGTCTTGCCTTCTGTGCTACTTTTAACACATTTTGTACTGGCTGTCCTGCCCTGAGGTCCTAATTTTCCAACTTTGTGCAGTCCACCTTGTGTACTGGTTGTCCAACCCTTTCTGCTAGTTTTACCACTTTGTCCTGGTTTTCCAGCCCCATATCCAAATTCTGTACCACTGTGTACTGGTTGTTCAACCCTTTGTGCCCGTTTTACCAACTTTTGTCCTGGATTTCACTCTTGTATGCTAGTTCTACCACCTTGTGTACTTATTGTCAATTCTCGTGTGCTAGTTTTACTACCTTGTACACTGGTTGTCCAGCCCTGTTTACTTGTTCTACCATCTTGTGTACTGGTTGTCCAGGCCTGTGTGCCAGTTCTACCACCCAGTGCTACTGGTTTTGTTCACCTGTGTGCTACTTCTACCATCTTGTGTATTACTTGTCCTACTCTGTGACCTGATTGTCCATCTTTGTGCTGTCCAACATTCTGTACCGATTGTCTATTCCTGTGTGCTAGTTCTGCTAAATTGTGTACAGGTTTTACAGCCCTGTGTGCTGCTTTTCCATCTTTGTGTTGTCCAACATTCTGTACTGGTCGTGCAGTCCTGCGTGCTAGTTCTACCACTCTGTGTAATGATTTTCCTTGTCTGTTTGCTGATTGTCGAACTTTGTGTTGTCCAACCTTATATCCTAGATCCCCAGCCCTGCGTGCTAGTTCTTCCTCCTTGTGTAATGGTTTTCCTGTCCTGTATGCTGAATGTCCAACTTTATATTTTCCGATTTTGTGTACTGGTTGTCCAACCTTGTGTGCTAGTTCTATCACCATGTATACTGGTTGTCCTGCCCTGTGTGCTAGTTCTACCACCTTTTTATACTGGTTGTCTAGCCCAGTGTGCTAGTTCTACCACCTTTTTATACTGGTTGTCTAGCCCTGTGTGCTAGTTCTACCACTTTTTTATACTGGTTGTCTAGCCCTGTGTGCTAGTTCTACCACCTTGCATACTAGTTGTAAAGCCCTGTCAGCTAGTTCTACTAGTTTGTGTAATGGTTGTTCTGCCCTGTTTGCTGATTGTCCAACTTTGTGTTTTCCAACCTTGTGTACTGGTTTTCCTGCTTTTTGTCCTGGTTGTCCATCTTTCTGTTTTCCAACCTTGTGTATTGTTTGTCCAGTCATGCGTATTACTTTTACCACCTTGGACCAGTTGTCCGGCCCTTTGTGCTGATTGTCCAATTCATTGTTGTCCAACGTTGTGTATTGTCTGGTCCAGCACTGTGTGCTAGCTTTTTTGCCTTGTGTATTGGTTTTCCAGCCCTATGTGATAGTTCCACCACCTTTTATACTGGTTGTAATGCCCTGTCCGCTGGTTTTACCAGTTTGTGTAAGGGTTGTCCTGCTCTGTTTGCTGATGGTCCAGCTTTGTGTTTTCTAACCTTGTGTACAGGTTTTCCTGCCTTTTGTGCTGACTGTCCATCTTTCTGTTGTCCAACCTAATGAAAGTACTGGCTTGTCCAGCAATATGTGCTAATTTCACCAACTTGTATACTGGTTTTCCAGCCCTGTTTAATTGTTCTACCACCTTGTGTACTGATATCCAGCCCTATATGCTAGTTCTACCACCTTGTGTACTGGTTATCCAGGCTTGTGTGCCACTTCTACCAATTTGTGTAAAGGTTATCAAGCCCTGTTTGCTAGTTCTGCCACATTGTGTACTAGCATTCCAGCCCGTATGGTAGTTCTGCCACTTTGTATAGTGGTTGTTCACCTCTGTTTGCCCTTTCTACCATCTTGTTTGCTGGATATCCAATCTTGTATGATAGTTCTACCACCTTGTGTGCTGGTTGTCAATTCTCGTGTGCTGTATTTACTACCTTGTGTACTGGTTGTCGAGCCCTGTGTGCTACTTTTACTAACTTGTATACCAGTTCTACCACCTAGTGTACTGATTTCGTTCCTCTTTGTGCTACTTTTACTACCTTGTATACTGGTTGTCCTACCCTTTGTGCTTATTCTCCAATTTTGTGTTGTCTCACCTTGTGTGCTGGTTGCTCACCCCTCAAAGCTACTTGTACCACCTTGTGTACTGGTCATCCTACTTTGTTTATTGATTTTCAAGCTTTGTGTTGTCGCGCTTTTTGTATTAGCTTTCCAGCCCTTTTTCAAAGTTCTACTACCTTGTGTACTTGTTGAGCAGCCCTGTATGATAGCTCTACTGCCTTGTGTACTGGTTGTCCTACCCTCTGTGTTGATTGTCCAACTTTGTGCTGCCCAGCTTTGTGTGCTAGTTCTTCCACCTTGTATACTGGTTGTCCTGCCCTATGTGCTGATTGTCCAACTTTGTGTTGTCCAACCTTCTGTACTTGTTGTCTATTCCTGCGTGCTGGTTCTACCACTTCGTGATCTGGTTATCTAGCTCTATATGCTAGTTATATCACCTTGTGTGTTGGTTGTCCTGCCCTGTGTGTAAGTTCTACCACCTTGTGTACTGCGCTGTATGCTGATTGTCTAACTTTGTGTTGTCCAACCTTTGTGTACTGGTTGCTCTGACCTTTGTTCTAATTGTCCAACTTTGTGTTGTTCAATCTTATGCACTGGTTGTCCAACCCTGCATTTTGTTTCTACCACCTTGTGTACTGGTTTTCCTTCCATGTGTGCTGATTGTCCAACTTTGTGTTGTCCAATCTTGTGTACTGGTTGTCCAGCCCTGTGTGAGAGTTTTACCACTTTGTGTAATGATTGCCGTGCCGTGTGTGCGAATTGGCCAATTTTCTTTTATCCAACCTTGTGTAATGATTGTCCAGCTCTGTGTGATTATTTCAACACTTTGTGTACTGGTTGTCCAGCCCTGTGTGCTGATCGTCAACTTTTTGTTGTCCCGCCTTGTGTGTTGTTTTTCCAGCTATCTATGCTACTTGTACCACCTTGTGTACTGGTTTTCCTACCCTGTTTGCTGATTTTCAACCTTTCTGTTGTTCAATCTTGTGTACTAGCTGTCCAGTCATGTTTCCTACTTCTACTACCTTGTGTACTGGTTCTCCTGCCCTGTTTGTTGATTGCCCAACTTTGTGCTGGTCAGCTTTTTGTACTGGTTGTCCAGCCCTGTGTGCTAGTTATACCATCTTGTATACTGGTTGTTCAGCACTGCGTGCTAGTACCAACACCTTGTATACTTGTTGTCATGCTCTGTATTCTAGTTCTACCACCTGCATTGGTTGTCCTGCCCGATGTGCTATTTGTCCAACTTTGTGGTTTCCAACCTTATGTATTGGCTGTCTATTCCTGCATTTTAGTTCTACCACCTTGTGTACAGGTTTTCCAGCCCTGTGTTTTGATTGTCCACCTTTATATTCTCCAACCTTGTGGACTGGTTGTCCAGCCCTGCTTGATAGTTCTACCACATTTTGTAATGGCTTTCCTCTCCTATTTGCTGATTGTCCAACTTTGTGTTGTCCAACCTTATGTACTGATTGTCCAGCTCTGCTTGCTAGTTCTACCACCTTGTGTAATGGATTTCCTGCCGTGTTTGCTGAATGTTCACCTTTGTGTTTTCCAAACTTGTGTGCTGGCTGTCCAATCCTTTGTGCTAGTTGTACTACCTTGTGTACTTGTGTTTCAGCCTTGTGCGCTAGTTCTACCCTCCTGTATAATTGTTTTCCAGCCCTATCTATTAGTTCTACCACCTTATGAACTGTTTGTCCTTCCCTCTCTGCAAGTTCTACCACCTTGTGTGCTGAGTGTCCTCCCCTCTGAGATGATCTTCCAACTTTGTGTTGTCCAGCCTTGTGAACTGGTTGTCCAGCCGGTTGTCCTAGTTATAACATCTTGTGTACTGGTTGTCCAGCCGTTTGTCCTAGTTCTAACATCTTGTGTAATGGTTGTCCAGCCGTTTGTCCTAGTTCTAACATCTTGTGTAATGGTTGTCCAGCCGGTTGTCCTAGTTCTAACATCTTGTGTAATGGTTGTCCAGCCGGTTGTCCTAGATCTAACATCTTGTGTAATGGTTGTCCAGCCGGTTTTCCTAGATCTAACATCTTGTGTACTGATTGTCCAGCCGGTTGTCCTAGTTCTAACATCTTGTGTAATGGTTGTCCAGCCCTGTTATAGTTGTACTACCATGTGTACTGTTTGTCCAGCCCTCTTTGCTAGTTTTACCACCTTGTGTACTGATTTTCCAGCCTTGTGTGTTAGTTCTACATCCTTGTGTACTGGTTGTCCAGCCCTATGTGCTAGTTGTACTACCTTGTTTACTGGTTGTCGTGCCCTGTGCGCAAGGTCTACCACCGTGTATACTTGTTCCCCTACCCTGTGTGCTGAATGTCCAACTTTGTATTGTCCAGCCTTCTACACTAGTTGTCCAACCCTACGAGATAGTTTTACCACTTTATTTACTGATTGTCCAGCTTTGTGTGCTAATTGTCAAACCATCTGCTGTCCAACCTTTCGTACTGGTTCTCCAGCCCTCTCTGCTGATTATCCAAATGTTTTCTGTCTACCATTGTGCACTGGTTGTCTAGCCTTCTCTGCTAGTTCAGCCAATTGTCCATTGGTTATCCTGGCCTGTGTGCTGACTGGCCAACTTTGTGTTGTCCAACCTTGTGTGCTGATTGTCCAGCCCTGTGTGCTACTTTTACCACTATGTATATACTGGTTGTCCAGTCCTCTGTGCTAGTTCTACCACATTGTATGCTGGTTATCCTGCCCTGTGTGCTAGATTTACCATCTTGTGTGCTGTTTGTGATGCCCTGTATCTTGATATTCCAACTTTATGTTGTCCAACCTTGTGCACTGATTGTCTTGTCATGATTTTTGATAGTCCATCTTTGTGTTGTCCAACCTTGTGTATTGGTTGATCAGCTCTGCGTGTTACTTCTACCTCCTTGTGTATTGGTTTTCCTGCTGCGTACTGATTGTCCAACTGTGTGTTATCCAATCTGATGTACTGTTTGTTTGTTTTACCACCTTGTGTACTGGTTTTCAGTCTCTGTGTGATAGATTTACCTCCTAGTGTACTGGTCGTTCTGCCCTGTATTTTGATTGTCCAACATGTCCAACCTTGTGTATTGGGTGTCTTGCCTTGAGTCTTGATAGTCCATCTTTGTGTTGTCCAATCTTGTGTAATGGTTGTCCAGCCTTGCGTGTTACTTCTACCACCTTGTGTGTTATTGTCCGTTCCTGTGTGCTTATTGTCCAACTGTGTGTTGTCCAACCTTATAACTGACTGTGCAGCACTGTTGCTAGTTTTACCACGTTGTGTAGGGGTTTTACAGTCATGTGTGATAGTTTTACCACCTGTGTGTACCAGTCACCTAACCCTCTTCGGCAGTTCTACCACCTTTTGTACTGGTTTTCCAGGCTCGTGTACCAGTTATACCACCTTGTGAAATTGTTTTCCAGCCCTATATGCTAGTTCCACCAACTTCTCTTCCAGTTTTCCTGCTTTGTATGCTGGTTGTGCAACTGTTTGTGTTCCAGCCTTATGTTGCCCAGCTCTGTGTGCTAGTTTTACCACTTTGTTTACTGGTTGTCCTGCCCTGTTGCTTGATTGTCCAATTTTATGTTCTCAACCTTGTGTATTGGTTTCTTGCCCTGGGTCTTGATTGCCCATATTTGTGTTGTCCATTCTTGTGTAGTGGTTTACGAGCCCTGTGTGTTACTTTTACCACATTGTGTTTCGGTTTTCCTGCTCTGTGTACTGCTTGTCCAACTTTGTTATTCGTCGTTATGTACTGGCTATCCAACACTGCTTTTAGTTTTACCACCTAGTGTACTGGTTTTCCAGCCCTGTGTGATACTTTTACAACCTTGTTAACTGGTTTTCCTGCTCTGTCTTATAGTTCTTCCACCTTGTGTACTGGTTGTCCAGCCCTGTGTTCTACTTTATAAACCTGGTTTACTGATTGTCCTGTCCTGTATATTGATTGTTTAACTGGTTGTCTTGTCCTGTGTCTTGATTGTCTTTCTTTGTGTTGTTCAACGTTGTGTATTGGTCGTCCTCCTCTGCATCTTGATTTTCCAACTTCTTGTTGTCCAAACTTGTGTAATGGTTGTCTTGCCCTGTGTCCTGATTGTCGATGATTGTGTTGTCCAACTTTGTGTTGTTCAACATTATGTACTGATTGTCCAGCACTTGCTAGTTTTACCACCTTGTGTACCAATTTTCCACCCCTGTGTGATACTTCTTCCACCTTGTGTACTGGTTATCCAGCCCTGTATGATAGTTCTACCATCTTGTGTACTGGTTGTCCAGCTCTGTGTGGTAGTCTTACCACCATGGTTACGAGTTTTCTAGCCCTGTATCTTGATTGTCTAACTATATGCTGTCTAAACTTGTGTACTGGTTGTCTTGCTCGGTATCTAAACTGTCCATCTTTATGTTGTCAAACGTTGTGTATTGGTTTCTTGCTCTGTATCTCGATTGCCCAACTTTGCGCTGTCAAAACTTGTGTAATGGTTGTCTACCCCTATATCCTGATTGTCAATGGTTGTGTTGTCCAATCTCGTGTTCTGGTTGTCCAGCTCTGTGTGTTACTTCTACCACTTTCTGTTCAGATTTTCTTTCTCTGTGTCCTGATTTTCCAGCTGTGTGTCGTCCAACCTTATGTATTGGCTGTCCAGCACTGTTGTTAGTTTTACCACCTTGTGTACTGCTTTTCAGGTCCCTTGTGATAATTCTATCACCTTGTGTACTGGTTGTCCTGCCCTGTATCTTGAATGTCCGACTTTGTGTTGTCCAACCTTGTGTATTGATTGTCTTGTCATGAGTCTTGATAGTCCATCTTTGTGTTGTCCAACCTTGTGTATTGGTTGATCAGCTCTGCGTGTTACTTCTAACACCTTGTGTATTGGTTGTCCGTTCCTGTGTGTTTATTGTCCACCTTTGTGTTGTCCAACCTTGTGAACTGTCTGTGCAGCAATATTGCTAGTTTTATCACGTTGTTTACTGGGTTTACAGCCATGTGTGATAGTTCTACCACCTTGTTTACTGGTTTTCCAGCACGGTTTGCTAGTTCTACCACCTTGTACTAGTTGTCCATGCTTGTGTGCTAGGTATACCACAGTGTGTAATGCTTTTCCAGCCCTATATGCTCGTTCTATCACTTTGTGCAATGTTTTCCTGCTCTACATGATAATTGCGCAACTGTTTGAGTTCCAGTCTAATGTACTGGCTGTCTAGCACAGTGTGCTAGATTTACCACATTTTTTACTGTTTTTCAGTCCTCTTTGATAGTTCTACCATCTTAGTCTGGTTTTCCTGCTCTGTGTCCTCATTTTTCAACTTTGTTGTCCAGCCTTACGTACTGGCTGTCAGTCACTATAGCCAGTTTTACGTCTTTGTGTACTGTTTTTCAGCACTGTGTGATAGTTCTGCCACCTTGTGTCCTGGTTGTCCTGCCATGTGTGATAGTTCTACCACCATTCGTACTGCTTGCCTAGCCCTCTGTGATGGGTTTACCATCTTGTGTAATGTTTGTCTTGTCTTGTATCTTGATTGTCCAACTTTATGCTGTAAAACGTTTTGTCCAACTTTGTGTATTGGTTGACGAGCACTGGGTCTTACTTCTACCACCTTGTGTATGGTTGTCCTGCGTAGTGTACTGATTGTCCAACTTTGTGTTGTTCAACATTATGTACTGGCTGGTCAGCACTGTCGCTGTGTGCTGATTTTCCAGCCATGTGTGATAGCTCTACCGCCTTGTGTGCTGTTTGTCCTGCCATGTATAATGGCTGACGAGCCCTGCGTGTTACTTTTACCACGTTGTGTATTGGATGTCATGCTCTCTGTGCTGTTTGTCTACCTTTGTGTTGTCCAACCTTGTGATACTGGATGCCCAGCTCTGTGTGCTGGTTATACCACCTTCTTTACTGGTTGTCCAGCCCTGTATCTTGATTGTCCATCTTTATATTGTCCAATCTTGTGTACTGTTTGTCTTGCCATGAGTCATTACAGGCCATCTTTCTGCTGTCCACATCTTGTGTACTAAATGCCTAGCCCTATGTCTTGGTTGTCCATCTTTGTGCTGTCGAACCTTGTGTATTCATTGACTAGCCTTGCGTGTTACTTCTGCCAACTTGTGTACTGGTTTTCCTGCTCTGTGCTCATTGTTCAAATGTGTTGTCCAGTTCTGTCTGTTACTTCTACCACATTGTTTTTTGGTTGTTCTACTCTGTTTCCTGATTTTCCAACTGTGTGTTCTTCAACCTTCTATTCTGGCTTTCCAGCACTGTCGCTAGTTTTTCCACCTTGTGTACTTGTTTTTCAGCTCTCTGTGAAAATTCTGCCACCTAGTGTACTGGTTGTCCTGCCCTGTGTGATAGTTCTACCATCCTGTGAACTGCGTTGTCCAGCTCTGTGTGCTAGTTCTGCCATCTTGTGTACTGGTTGTCCTGCCCTGTATCTTGATTGTCCAACTTTATGTAGTCCATCCTTGTGTACTGTTTGTCTTGCCCTGAGTCTTGATTTTCCATCTTTGTGTTGTCCAACCTTGTGTTTTGGTTCACCAGCCCTGCGTGCCACTTCTACCATCTTGTGTACTGGTTGTCCTACTTTGTGTGCGTATTGTCCATCTGTGTGTTATCCAGCACTATTTTGCTGGTTTTACCACTTTGTGTACTAGTTTTCTGGGCTTATGTAATAGTCTGACAACCATTTGTACTGGTACCCCTGCCCTTTATCTTGATTGTCGAACCTTCTATGTTGTGTGTTACTTTTACCACCTTGTTCTCTGGTTGTCCTGCTGTATGTGCTGATTGCCCAAGTGTGTGTTGTCCAACTTTATGTATTGGCTGTCCAGCAGTGTTGCTACTTTTACCACCTCGTGTGCTGGTTTTCCAACCTCGTTCGATGGTTCTACCACCTTGTGTATTGGTTGTCCTGCCCTGTATCTTGATTGTCCTACTTTGTGCTGTCCAACCTTGTGTAGTGGCTGTCTTGCCCTGAGTCCTGGTAGTCCATTTTTCTGTTGTCCAATCTTTTGCAATGGATGTCCAGTCCTGCGTGTTACTTCTACCACCTTGTGCACGGTTGTCCTGCCCTGTGTACTGACTGTCCAATTGTGTGTTTTCCAACCTTATACACTGGCTGCCCAGCACTGTTGCCAGTTTTGCCACCTTGTGTACTATTTTTCCAGCCATGTGTGATAGTTCTACCGCCTTGTGTACTGGTTGTCCAGCCCTGTTTGCTACTTTTACTTCCTTTTCTATAGGTTCTCCAGGCTTGTGTGCCAGTTATACCACGTTGTGTAATTGGCTTTCAGTCTTATGTTAGTTGTACCACCTTGTGTACTAGATGTCCTGCTCTGTGTGCTGATTGTCCAACTGTTTTTTTTTCCAAACTTATGTACTGGCTGTCCAGCATGGTGTGCTAATTTTAACCCTTGTATACTGGTTTTCCATCCTTCTTTTATGATTCTAAAACCTTGTGTACTAGTGTTCTAGTCTTGTGTGCTTGTTCAACTTTGTGTATTGGTTTTCTTGCCTTGTGTCTTGATTTTCGATTTTTGTGTTGCCCAACCTTGTGTATTTGTTGTTCATCTCTGCGTGTTACTTTTCCCACCTTGTGTTCAGGTTATCCTATTCTGTGTCCTGATTTTTGAAGTGTGTGTTGTAAAACCTTATGTATTGGCTATCTACCACTGTTGCTAGTTTTACCACCTTTTGTACTGGTTTTTCAGCCCTGGGTGATAGTTCTACCAACTTGTGTACTGTTTGTCCAGCCCTGTGTGCTAGTTTTTCCACCTTGTGTGTTGGTTGCCCTGCCCTGTTTCTTAATTGTCCATTTTTATGTTATCCAACCTTGTGTATTGGTTGACGAGCCCTGCGTGTTACTTCTACCATCTTGTGTATTGGTTGAACTGGTCCGTGTGCTGTTTGTCCAACCTTATGTACTGGCTGTACAGCACTGTTTGCTAGTTTTACCACCTTGTGTACTGCTTTTTAGGCCCTGTGAGATAGTTTTACCTCCTTTTGTGGTGGTTGTCCTGCCCCGTATCTTTATTGTCCAACTTTGTTTTGTAGAATCTTGTGTACTGGTTGTCCAGCCCTATTTGCTAGTTCTACCACCTTGTGTGCCAGTTATATCGCCTCATGTAATTGTTTTCAAGCTATATATTCTAGTACTACCACCTTGTGTACTGGTTTTCCTCCTCTGTTGGTGATTGTCCAGCTGTTTTAGTTCCAATCTTATTCACTGGCTGTCCAGCATGGTGTGCTAGTTTTACCACGTTGTGTACTGGTTTTCCAGCCCTCTTTGATAATTGTACCACCTCGTGTACTAGTTGTCCAGCTATGTGTGCTAGTTCTACCAACTTGTGTACTGGTTGTCCACACCTGTGTGCTATTTCTACGACCTTGTGTACTGTTTATCCTTCCCTGTGTGCTAGTTCTACTAACTTTTGCGCTGGTTGTCCTGTCCTCGGTGATAATTGTCCAACTTTGTTTTGTCCAGCTTTATGTACTGGTTGTCCAGCCTCGTGTGCTAGTTCAAGCACCTTGTTTACTGGTTGTCCATCCCTATTTGCTAGTTTTTCAATCTTGCATAGTGTTTGTCCATCTCTGTGTGCAAGATATACCACCTTCTGTACTTGTTTTCCTGCCCTTTGTGCTGATTGTCCAAAATTGTGTTGTCCAAGCTTGTGTACTCGGTGTCCAGTCCTCTGTGCTAGTTCTACTGCCTTATGTACTGGTCGTCCTGCCTTGTGTGTTGATTGTCCAACTTTGTGTTGTCCATCTTTGTGTACTGGTTGCTTAGCTCTGTTTGCTTGTTCTACCAACTTTTGTTCTGGTTGTCCAGCCTTGTGAGCTAGTTCTACAACCTTGTTTACTGGTTGTCCTATCCTGTGTGCTAGATCTACCATCTTGTGTGATGGTTATGCAGCCTTGTATGCATTTCTACCACCACAATTGTGCACTGGTTATCCAGCTATGTGTGCTGATTGCCCAACACTGTGTATCATTGGTCCAGGCCTGCGTAATAATTTTACCACCTTGTGTACTGGTTTTCCAGCCCTGTGTTCTAGTTCTACCACTTTCTGTACTGGTTTTCCTGCCCTGTGTGCAGATTGTCCACCTTTATATTGTCCAATCTTGTTTTCTGGTTGCACAGCCCTGTGTGTCAGTTCTGCTACATTTTGTACTAGTCGTCTTACCCCCTGTGCTAGTTTTACCAACTTGTGTACTGGTTGTTCAGGCCTTTGTGGTGATTGACCAGCTTTGCATTGTCCAACCTTGTTATCTTAGTTGTCCAGACCTGTATTGAAATTCTACCACTGGCTTGTGTACTGGTTGTCCTGACCTGTGTTGATTGTTCAATTTTGATGTTATCTAGCTATATGCTAGCTCCACCACCTTTTGTACTGCTTGTCAAGCCCATTGTGCTACTTTTACCACTAAGCACTGCTTATCTAGCTCTGTGTGTGTTGGCTTTCCATCTCTGTGTCCTATTTCTGCCACATTGTGTACTGGTTATCCTGCCCTCTGTGTTGATTGTCCAACTTTGTGTTGTCCGAAATTGTGTACTGGTTGTCCAGACCTCTGTGCTAGTTTTACCACCTTGTGTACTCGTTATCCAGTCCTGTGTGCTAGTTTAACCATCATGTGCAGTGGTTGTCCTACTGTGTGCGTTAGTTCTACCTTCTTGTGTACTGGTTGTCCTGCCTTGTGTGTTAGTTCCATCACCTTGAGTACTGGTTATCCTGCCCTGTGTGATGATTGTTCAACTTTGTTTTTTCCAGGTTTGTGTACTGGTTGTACCTCACTTTGTGGTAGTTTACCATTTTTTGTGCTGGTTGTCCAGCCCTGTGTGCTAGTTTTCCCAACTTGTGTACTGGTTGTCTTGCCTATTGTGTTGATTGTTCAGCTTCGTGTTCTCCAGCTTTTTGTACTGATTGTCCAGCCCTGTGTGCTATTTTTCCCACCTTGTGTACTGGTTGTCCTGCCCATTGTGTTAATTGTTCAGCTCGTGTTCTCCACCTTTTTGTATTGGTTGCTCAGCCCTGTGTGCTAGTTCTACCGCCTTATTTACTGGTCGTTCAGGCCTCTGTGATGATTGTCCAACTTTGTGTTGTCCAACTTTTTTATGCTAGTCGTCCAGACCTGTGTCATAGTTCTGCCATCGGCTTGTGTACTGGTTGTCCTAGCCTGTGTTGATTGCCCAACTTTGGTTTTGTCTAGCTTTGTGTGCGAGTTGCTTACCCCTGTATGCTATTTCTACCACCTTTTGTACTGCTTGTCTAGAACAGTATGCTACTTTTACCACTTTGTGTGCTGCTTGTCTTGTCCTGTGTGTTGATTGTGCAAGTTTGTGTTGTCCAACTTTGTGTGCTGGCTTTCCATCCCTGTGTGCTAGTTCTACCACATTGTGTACTAGTTGTCCTGCCTTTGTTTTGATTGTCCAACTCTGTGTTGTCCAACACTGTATACTGGTTGTTCATCCCTTTGTGCTAGTTTTACCACCTTGTGTACTTGTCCAGCTCTGTGTGCCAGTTCTACCACCTTTTGCAGTGTGCACCAGTTCCCCTGCCGTGTGTGTTAATTGTCCAACGTTGTGTTGTCCAACATTTTATGTTTTTTTTTTCAGCCCTTTGCGCTAGTTCTACCAACTTGTGCACTGGTTGTACTGCATTTTGAGTTAGTTATCGAAATTTGTGTTGTCCAGCTTTGTGTGCTAGTTGTCCAACCCTGTATGCTAGTTATACCACCGTTTGCACTATTTGTCCAGCTCTGTGTGCTATTTGTACTACCTTGTGTACTGGCTGTCCTGCCCTCTATGGTGATTGTCCAACTTCGTGTTTTCCACCATGTGTACAGGTTGTTCATATGTGTGTGCTTGTTCTGCCACCTTGTGCATTGGTTGTCCTGCTCTGTGTGCTAGTTCTACCACCTTGTGTCCTGGGTGTCATGCCCTTTGTCCTGATTGTCCAACTTTGTGTTTTCCAACCTTGCGTACTTGTGGTCCACACCTGTGTGCTAGTTCTAACCTTTTGTGTACTGGTTATCCTGCACTGAGTGCTAGTTCTACCAATTTTTGTATTGGTTGTCCTGCCTTCTGTGATGATTGTCCAACTTTTTGTTCTCCAGCTTTATACACTGGTTGTCCAGTCCTGTGTTCTAGTTTAAGGACCTTGTTTATCGGTTTTCCAGCCTTGTTTGTTAGTTTTGCCGCCTTGCATACTGGTTGTCCAGCCCTGTGTGCGAGATCTACCATCTTGTATACTGGTTTTCTTGCCCTATGTGATGATTGACCAAATTTGTGTTGTCCAAAATTGTGTACTGGGTGTCCTGTAGTGTGTGCTACTTCTACTGCGTTATGTATTGTTTGTCCTGCCCTATGTATTGGTTGTCGAACTTTGTGTTATCCAGCTTTGTGTATTGATTGTCCAGCCCTGTGTGCTAATTCTACTACCTTGTGTACTGGTCATCCTGCCCTGTGTGTTGATTGTCTAACTTTGTGTTGTCCATCTTTGTGCACTGGTTGTCCAGACCTGTTTTCTTGTTTTACCAACTTTTGTTCTGGCTATCCAACCCTGTGAGGTAGTTCTACTATCTTGTTTAGTGGTTGTCCTACCCTGTTTGCTAGTTCTATCTCCTTGTGTACTGGTTGTCCTGCCCTGTATGATGGTTGTATAATATTGTGTCGTCCAGCTTTTTGTACTGGCTCTCCTGCTCTGTGTGCTATTTGTACCACCTAGTTTACTGGCTGTCCAACTCAGTGTACCAATTTTACCACCTTGTGTAGTAGCTGTCCAACCCTCTGTGCTAGATCTACCACTTTGTGTTTTGGTTTACTTACTCTGTGCTGATTATCCAAATTTGCGTTTTCCAACCTTGTGTAGTGCTTTTCTAGTCTTTGGTTCTAATTCTACAACCTTGTGTACTGGTCCATCCTGCCAAGTGTGTTGATTTACCAACTTTTAGTTGTCCATCTTTGTTTACTAGTTGTCCAGCCCCGTTTGCTAGTTCTAACAACTTGTGTATTGTTTGAGTAGCGCTGTGAGCTAGTTCTACCACCTTGTTTAGAGTTTGTACCTCCCGGTGTGTTAGTTCTACTTACCTGAATACTGATTGTCCAGCCCTGTGTCAAATTTGTCCAAGTTTGTGTTGTCCAAACTTGTATGATATTTGTCCTGTCCTCTGTGCTAGTTTTGCCGCCTTGTGTGCTAGTTGTCCTGCCCTGTTTGTTAATTGTCCACTTTTTGTTGTCCAATCACATGTACTTGTTGCACAGCTCTTAGTGATAGTTCTTCTTACTTGTGTACTAGTTGTCCTGCTCTATGCTAGTTTTACCACCTTTATACTGCTTGTCGAACCAAGCGTGCTAGTTTTACCACTTTGTGTACTGGATGTCTTGCCCTGTGTGTTTATTGTCCAACTTTTTGTTGTCCAACCTTGTGCACTTGTTGTACAGCTCTGTTTGTTAGTTCTAGCTCCCTTATGTACTAGTTGTACCACCCTGTGTGCAAGTTCTACCAACTTGTGACCTGGTTGTTCTTCCATGTGTGTTGATTGTCCAACCTTGTGTTGACCAGCTTTGTATACTGATTGTACATTACTTTCCGGCATTTCTAACTCCTTTTGTGCTGGTTATCCAGCACTGTGTTCTAGTTATACCAATTTTTGTACTGGTTGTCCTACTCTGTGTGTGATTTTCCAACTTTTTGTTCCCTACCTTTTTGTGCTGGCTGTCCATCCCTGTATGTTCGTTCTACAACCTATTTTCACTCCTTTCCCAGCATTTTGTGCTAGTTCTTCCACCTTGTCCACTGGTTCTTTTGCCCTGTGTGCTGATTGTCCACCCCAGTATGCTGGTTCTACCACCTTTTGTACTGTTTGCCCAGCTCTGTGTGCTAATTCTACAACCTTATGTGGCGATTGTCCAATTTTGTGTGTCCAAGCTTATGTACTGGTTGTCCAGCCCTGTGTGCCAATTCTACCACTACAATAGCGTATTGGTTGTATAGCCCTATGAGTCAGTTCTACTACACTGTATGTATAGTAGTTGTTCTGCCCCCTATACTAGTTCTACCAACTTGTGTACAATTTGTCCAGCCTTGTGTGGTGATTGTCCAACTTTGTGTAGTACAGCTGTTATGTAGTAGTGTTCAGACCTCTTTAGTAGTTCCACCACCTTTGGACTGGTTGTTCAGCCAATTGTACTAGTTCTACCACCTTGCGTACTGGTTGTCGATTCTTGTATCCAAATTGTCTAATTGCGTGTGGTCCAACCTTGTGTACTGGTTGTCCAGCCCTGTGTGCTAGTTTTACCGCCTTGTGTTCTGGTTGTCCTGCCCTCTGTTGATTGTCCACTTATGTGTTGTCTAGATATGTTTACAGTTTGTTTAGCACTGTATTCTAGGTCTACCACCTGTAGCACTGCTTGTTCAACCAAGTGTGCTACTTTTACCACTATTTGTATTGGTTCTTTTGCCTTTTGTTTGAATTGTACAAGTTTATGTTGCCAACCTTATGTTACGGTTTTCTAGTCCTCTGTGCTAGTTCTGCCACCTTGTGTACTGGTCACCCTTCCCTGTGTGGTGGTTGTCCAACTTTGTGCTTTACTACCTTGTATACTGGTTGTTGACACCTGTGTGCTAGTTCAATAACCTTGTGTACAGGATGTCTAGCCCTGTGTCCTAGTTTTACCACCTTGTATACTGGTTGTCCTGGCCTCTGTGCTGATTTCCCAGCTTTGTGTTTACCAACCTTGTGTACTGGTTGTACAACTCTATGTGTTAGTTTTGCCTCCTTGTGTACTGGGTGTCCTGCCCTCTGTGCTAATTCTACCGCCTTGTGTGATGATGGTACTGTCCTTTGTGTTGATTATCCAACCTTGTGTTGTCCAGCTTTTATGTAGTAGATGTCCAGACTTTTATGGTTGCTCTACCACCTTTTGTAATGGTTGTCCAGCCAATTGTACTAGTTCTACCAAATTGTGCACTGGTTGTCCAGCCCTCTGTTGGTTGTCCAACTTTGTGTTGTCTAGCTTTGTGTACTGGTTGCTCATCACTGAATGCTAGTTCTACTACCTTTTGTATTGCTTGTCCAGGACAGTGTGCTAGTTTTACCACTTTTGTACTGATTGTCTTGCCCTGTGTTTTGATTGTACAAGTTTGTGTTGTCCAACCTTGTATTCTGGTTTTCCAGCCTTCTGTGTTAGCTCTAACACCTTCTGTACTGGTTGTCCTGCGCTGTGTGCTGATTGTCCAACTTCGTGTTTTCCTATCTTGTGTACTGATTGTCTGCGTCTGTGAGCTAGTTCAACCAACTTGTGTACTGCTTATGCTGGCCTGTGTGCTGATTGTCCAACTTTGTGTTTACCAACCTTGTGCACTATTTGTACAGCTCTCTATGTTAGTTGTACCTCCTTGTGTGCTGGCTGTCCTGCCCTGTGTAATATTTCTACCCCCCCCCCTTGTGTACTGATCGTACTGTTCTTTGTGTTGATTTTCCAACTTTGTGTTGTCCAGCTTTTATGTGCTAGTTGTCCAGACCTGTATGGTAGTTCTGCCACCTCTTGCACTGGTTGTCCCGCTTTGTCCAACTTTGTGTTTTCCAGCTTTGCATATTGGTTGTACATCACTTTCTGGTAGTTCTACCACCTTTTGTACTAGTTTTACTACCTTGTGTACTGATTATCATGCTCTTTGTGCTCTACAAACTTGTGTATTGGTTGTCTTGCGCTCTGTGGTGATCGTACTACTTTGTGTTGTCCAGATCTGTGTACTGGTTGTCTTACCCTCAGGTTGATTCTCCAAATCTGTGTTTCCCAATTTTTGTTCTGGTTGTCCAACCCTGTGTGCTAGTTCTCACAACTCTTGTACTTCTTTTCAAGCTCTTGTGTATTAGCTGTCCTGCGCTGTGTGCTGGTTGTCCAACTTTGCGTTTTTCAACCTTGTGTACTGGTTGTCCACACCTGTGTGCTAATTCTATCACCTTGTGTACTGATTATCATGCTCTTTGTGCTAGTTTTACAAACTTGTGCACTGGTTGTCTTGCGCTCTTTGATGATTTTATGACTGTGTTGACCAGATTTGTGAACTGGTTGTCTAGCCCTGTGTGCTATTTCTACCACCTTGTTTACTGATTCAAGCCCTGTTTATTAGTTTTACCACCTTGCGTAGTGGTTGTACATCCCTGTATGCTAGTTCTACCACCTAGTTCACTGGTTGTACTGCCATGAATGTTAGTTTTCGAACTTGGTGTTTCCAGCTTTCTCCTTTGATTGTCCAACCCTGTATGCTAGTTCTACCACCTAGTTCACTGGTTGTACTGCCATGAATGTTATTTTTCGAACTTGGTGTTTCCAGCTTTCTCCTTTGATTGTCCAACCCTGTATGCTAGTTGAACTACCTTGTCTCCAGGTCTTCATTCCTTCTAAGATGATTGTTTAACTTTGTGTTGTCCATATCTATACACTGGTTGTCCTGCAACATGTGCTAATTTTACAAACTTGTGTAATGGTTGTCCTAACCTGGGTGTTGATTGTCCAACTTGTGTTTTCTAGCTTTGTGAATTGGTTGTACATTACTTTGTGACAGTTCTTCTCCCTTTTGTGCTGGTTTTCCATCCCTGTATGCACGTTCTACCACCTAGTGAACTGGTTGTCTTGTCCTGTATGTTGATTGTCCAACTTTGTGTTGTCCAGCTTTTTGATTTGATTGTACATCTATGTATGCTTGTTCTACCGCCTTGCGCACTGGTTTACATGTCCTGTGCGTTGATTGTCCAACTTGTGTTGTCCAACCTTGCGGTCTGCTTCTCCAGCCCTCTATACTAGTTCTGCCATCTTATGTATTGGTTGTCCTGCTCTATGTGCTAGTTTTACCACTTTTTGTATTGGTTCTCCTGGTCTGAGCGCTGATTGTCCATAACCTTATGATAAACAGCCTTGTGTACTTGTTGTACAGCTATGTGTGTCAGCTGTACCTCCTTGTGTACTGGTTGTCCTGCTCTGTGTGCTAATTCTACCACCTTGTGTATTGATCGTACTGTCGTCTGTGTTGAATGTTCAACGTTTCCAGCTGTGTATACTGGTAATACATCACTTTGTAGTAGTTCTACCACCTTTTGTGATGGTTGTCCATCACATTGTGTAATGGTTGTACCCCCCTGTAAGTTGATTATCCGACTTTGTGTTGCCCAATTTTTGTACTAGTTGTCCAACCTTTTATGCTAGTTCTACCAACATTTTTACTGCTGTTCAAGCTCTGTGCTTTACCGTAATCCTTGTGTATTAGCTGTCCTGCGCTCTGTGCTGATTGTCCAACTCTGTGTTTTCCAACCTTGTGTACTGGTTGGCCACACTTGTGCGCCAGTTCTACTGCCTTATGTACTGATTATCTTGCTGTTTATGTTAGTGTTACAAGCTTGTGTACTGGGTGTTCAGCACTTTCTGTACTGTTTGTCCTGCTCAGTGTGTCGGTTTTACAACTTTTTTACTTGTTTTCTTGTCCTGTGTTTTGATTGTACAAGTTTGTCTTGTCCAACCTTGTGGTCAGGTTATCCAGTCCTTTATGCTAATTTTGCCATCTTGTGTACTGGTTGTGCTGCCCTGTGTGTTAATTCATCCACATTTTGTACTGCTTGTCCGACTGTTTGTGCTAGTTCTACCACCTTGTGTACTTGGTGTCTTACGCTCTGTGACGATAGTCCAACTTTGTGTTGCCCAGGTTTTTGTACTAGTTGTCCAGCCCTGTGTGCTAGTTTTATCACCTTGTGTACTTGTTGTCCTGCCCTGTATGGTAATTATACTACTTTGTGGACTGATCGTAGTGTCGTGTGTGTTTATTGTCCAACTTTGTGTTTTTCAGCTTTGCATACTAGATTTACATCACTTTGTGATAGTTCTACCACCTTTTGTACTAGTTGTCCAGCCCTGTGTGCTAGTTCTACCACCTTTTGTAATGGTTGTCCTCCCATGTAAGTTGATTCTTCAAATTTGTGTTGTCCAATTTTTGTGCTGGTTGTCTAACCCTGTACTCTAGTTCTACCTACTTTTACGCTGTTTTTCAAGCTCTGTGCTCTAGTTCTACCACCTTGCTTTTTGTGGTAATTTTACAAACTTGTGTACTGGTTGTCTCTCGCTCTGTGATGATTGTACGAGTTTGTGTTGTTCCGATTTGTGTACTGGTTGTGTTACCCTGTAAGTAGGTTCTCAGATTTTGTGTTGTCCAATGTTTGTGCTAGTTGTCGAACCCTGTATGGTAGTTCTACCAACTCTTGTACTCCTTTTCAAGCTCTGTGCTTTACCTCCTTGTGTCTTAGCTGCCCTACGCTGTGTGCTGATTGTCCAACTTGTGTTGTCTAGCTTTGTGTCCTATTTGTACATCACTTTGTGGTAGTTCTATCACTTTCTGTGCTGCTTATCCAACCTTGTTTCCCTGTTGTACCACCTCGTTTTCTTGTTATCCTGCCCTGTGTGTTGATTGTCCAAATTTGTGTACTCTAGCTTTTTGTATTTGTTGTCCATCCCTGTATGCTCCTTCTACTACTTTGTGCACTGGTTGTCCTGTCCCATGTGTTTATTATCCAACTTTGTGTTGTCCAGCTTGTTGTACTGGTTGTCCATCAATGTATACTTGTTCTACCACTTTGTGCACTGGTTGTCGTGTCCTTTGCATTGATTGACCAACTTTGTGTTTTACAACCTTGTGTATTGGTTGTCCAGTCCTCAGTGCTAGTCCTACCACCTTGTGTACTGGTTATACCGACCCTTGTGTTGGATGACGAACTTTGTGTTGTCAGGTATTTTGTACTGGTTTTCTAACCCTGTATTCAAGTTCTACCATCTTTTGTAATGCTTTTCCAGGACTGTGTGCTAGTTCTACCACCTTGTGTACTGGTTGTCCTGCCCTGTGTGCTAATTGTCCAACTTTATATTTTCTAACCTTCTGTGCTGGTTTTCCACGACTGTATGCTAGGTCTACCACCTCGTGTAATGATTATCCTGCCCCATGTGCTGATTGTCCAACTTTGTCCTGTCCAACCTTATGTACTGGTTGTCCTGCCCTGTGTGCTAGTTTTACCGGTTTGTACACTGGTTGTCCTGCCCTCCTTTGATTGTTCATATTTGTGTTGTCTAGCTTTGTGTACTGGTTGTTCAGCATTGTACGCTTGTTCTGCCACCTTTTCTACTGCTTGTCCAGCCCTGTGAGCTAATTTTACCACTTTTGTACTAGTTGTCTTTCCCTGTGTTTTGATTGTACAAGTGTGTGTTGTCCAACCTTGTGTTCAGGTTATCCAGGTCTCTGTGATAGTTCTACCACCTAGTGTACTGGTTGTGCTGCCCTGTGTGCTGGTTCAACCACCTTTTGTACTGCTTGTCTACCTCTATGTGCTAGTTCTACCACCTTGTGTAATGGTAGTCCTGCCCTGTGTGCTGATTGTCCAACTTTGTGTTTTCGAACTTTGTGTACTGGTTATCCACACCTGTGAGCTAGTTCTACAACCTTGTGTACTGTTTGCTCTGCCCTTAGAAATGATTGCTCAATTTTGTGTTGTCCAGCTTTTTGTACTGATTGTCCAGCGCTGTGTGCTGGTTCTACCACCTTGTATGCTGGTTGTCCTGTCCTGTATGCCAGTTTTATCAACTTGTATACTGGTTGTCTTGCCCTCCTTTGATTGTACATCTTTGTGAGGTTTAGCTTTGTTTACTGGTTGTTCAGCACTGTATGCTATTTCTGCCACCTTTTGTACTGTTTGTCCAGCCCTGTGTGCTAGTTTTACCACATTTGTACTTGTTGTCTTGCCCTGTGTTTTGATTGTGCAAGTGTGTGTTGTCCAACCTTGTGTTCAGGTTTCCCAGCCCTCTATACTACTTCAACTACCTTTTGTACTACTTGTCCACCTCTGTGTACTAGTTCCGATAATCTTGTGTATTGGGTGTCCTGCCCTCTGTGATGAATGTCCAAGTCTGTGTTGTCCAGCTTTTTGTACTAGTTGTCCCGCCCTGTTTACTAGTTCTACCAACTGGTGTACTGGTTATCCTGGCCTGTGTGCTGATTGTCCATCTTTTTGCTTACCAACCTTGTGTATTTGGTGTACAGCCCTGTGTATTAGTTGTACCTCCTTGTCTACTGGTTGTCCTGCCCTGTGTGCTAATGAAACCAACTTGTGTATTGATCGTACTGTCGTGTGTATTTCTTGTCCAACTTTGTGTTTTCCAGCTTTGCATACTGGTTATACATCATTTTCTGGTAGTTATGTTATCTTTTGTGCTGGTTGTCCAACCTTGTATGCTAGTTCTACGAAGTTTTGTACTGCTTTTCAAGCTCTGTGCTCTAGTTCTACCACCTTCTGTACTGGTTATCCTTTCCTGTGTCCAAATTTTCCAAGTTTGTGTTATCCAACCTTGTGACTGGTTGTCCATCCCTGTGTGCTAGTTTTACCGGCTTGTATATTGGTTGTCCTGCCCTCCTTTGATTATCCATCTTTGTGTTGTCTAGCTTTGTGTACTGGTTGTTAAGCACTGTATGCTAGTTCTGCCACCTTTTGTACTGCTTATCCAGCCCTGTGTGCTAGTTTTACCACCTTTGTACTTGTTATTTTGCCCTCTGTTTTGATTGTGTAAGTTTGTGTTGTCTAACCTTGTGCTCAGGTTTTCCAGTCCTTTATGCTAATTCTGCCACCTTATGTACTGGTTGTGCTTCCCTGTGTGCTAGTACTTTGTCCTGTCCAACCTTGTGTACTAGTTGTTCAGCCCTGTGTTCTTGCTTTACCAGCTTGTTTAGTGGTTGTCCTACCTTCCTTTGATTGTTCATATTCGTGTTGTCTAGCTTTGTGTACTGGTTGTTCAGCATTGCACGCTAGATCTGCACCTTTTCTACTGCTTGTCTAGCTTAGTGTGCTAGTTTTACCACGTTTGTACTTGTTGTCTTGCCTTGTGTTTTGATTGTACAAGTCTGTGTTGTGCAACTTTGTGTTCTGGTATTCCAGGCCTCTGTGATAGTTCTGCCATCTTGTGTACTGGTTGTCCTGCACTCTTTGCTTGTTTTACCACCTTTTGCACTAGTTGTCGGGGTCTGAGTGCTGATTTTCCAACTTTGTGTTTACCAAAACTGTGTACTTTTTGTACAGCTCAGTGTGTTATTTGTACAATCTTGTGTATTGGTTGTCCTGCCCTGTGTGCTAGTTCTACCACCTTGTGTACTGGTTGTCATGGCCTTTGTGCTGATTATCCATTTTTGTGTCTACCAACCGTGTTTACTTGTACAGCTCTGTGTGTTGGATTTATCACCTTGTGTACTGGTTGTCCTGCCCTGTGTTCTAATTCTACCACCTTGTGTATTGATCGTACTGTCGTCTGTGTCGATTGTCCAGGTTTGCGTTTTCAAGCTTTGCATATTGGTAGTACATCACTTTGTGATAGTTCTACCACCCTTTGTGTTGGTTGTCTAGCCCTGTGTACTAGCTTTATCACTTTGTCCTCCCATGTAAGTTGATTCTCCAAATTTGTGTTGTCCAATTCTTGTGCTGGTTGTCTGACCCTATACTCTATTTCTACCTACTTTTGGGCTGATTTTCAAGCTCTGTGCTTTATTCTACCACCTTGTGTATTAGCAGTCTTGCCCTGTGTGCTGATTGTCCAATATTGTGTTTTCTAACCTTGTGTACTGGCTGTCCACACCTGTGAGCTAATTCTACAACCTTATGTACTGATTATCTTGCTCTTTGTGCTGGTGCTACAAACTTGTGTACTGGTTGTCTTGCGCTCTGTGATGATTGTCCAACTTTGTTTTGTCCAGTTTTGTGTAATGTTTGTTCAGCCCTGTGTGCTAGATCTATCATCATGTGTACTGGTTTTCCTACCTTCTGTGCTGATTGTCTAAATCTTTGTCTACCAAACTTGTATACTGATTGTCTATTCCTGTGCGCTAGTTCTACTAACGTGTCCTGGTCGTCCTGTCCTGCGTGTTGATTGTCCTACTTTATGTTGTCCAACTTTGAGTAATGATTTTAAAGCCCCCTGTTCTCATTTTACCAAATTTTGTTCCGGTTGCCTAGTCCAGTATGGTAGTTGTACCACCTTGTGAATGTTATTCCATCCATTTGTGCTAGTTCTACCACCTTCTCTACTAGTTGTCCAGCTCTGTGTGCTAGTTCTACTACCTTGTCTACTGGTTATCATGCTCTCTGTGCTAGTTCTACAAACTTGTTTGTTGGTTGTCCTGCCCACTGTGATGATTGTCCAACTTTGTGCAGTCCAGCTTTTTCTACTGGTTGTTCAGCCCTGTATGCTAGTTTACCACCTTGTTTACTGGTTGTCCAGCCTGTTCGTTAGTTCCACCAACTCGTGTAATGTTTGTCCAACCCTGTATGCTAGATATATTGCCATTTGTACTGATTTTGGTCTCCTTTATGCTGCTTGTCTAAATTTGTGTTGTCCAACCTTATTTACTGGTTATCCAGTTCTGTGTGATAGTTGTACGGTATTGTGTACTGGCTGTCCTACCCTGTGAGTTGGTTGTCCAACTTTATGTGTTCCAGCTTTTTGTATTGGTTGCCCATCTCAGTGTGCTAGTTCTACTATCTTGTATCCAGGTCCTCCTTCCCTCTGCGATGATTGTCCAACTTTGAGTTGTCCATATTTGTATAGTGGTTGTCCTGCCATATGTGCTAGTTCTACCACCTTGTGTACTGGTTGTCTTACCGTTGGTGTTGATTGTCTCACTTGTGGTGTCCAGCTTTGCGTACTGGTTGTATATGACTTTTTGGTAGTTCTACCATCTTTTGTGCTGGTTGTCTAATCCTGTTTGCCTCTGCTACCACCCTGTGTATTTGTTATCCTTCCCCGTGTGTTGATTGCCTGTATGCTTGTTTTACCACCTTGTGCACTGGTTGTCCTATACTATGTGCTGGTTCTCCAACTTCGTTTTGTCCACCTTTGTGTTCTCGTTGTTCATCAGTTTCGGGTAGTTCTACCACATTTTGTGCTGGTTGTCCAGCCCTGTTTGCTAGTTCTACCACCTTGTGCACTGGTTGTCATGTCGTGTGTCGTTGATTGCCCCACTTTGTGTTGTCCATCCTTGTGTACTGGTTGTCCAGCCCTCAGTGCTAGTCCTACCATCTTGTGTACTAATTATACCGACCCTTTTGTTGGATGTCGAACTTTGTGATGTCCAGCTTTGTGCACTGGTTTTCAAACTTTGCATTCTAGTTGTACTTTCTTTTCCTGCTTCACCAGCATTGTGTACTAGTTCTACCAACTTATGTACTGGTTGTCCTGCCGTGTATTTTGATTGTCCAATTTTGTGTTTTTCAATCTTGAGTACTTTTCCACACCTGTGCAAGATCTATAACCTTCTGTACTGGTTATCATTTCTTGTTTGTTAGCTTTACCAACTTGTGCATTGATGGTTCAGCCCTTTGTGCTAGTTGTATCCCCTTGTGTACTGGTTATCTTGTCCTGTGTGATGATTGTCCAACTTTATATTTTCCAACCTTGTGTACTGGTTATCCACAACTGTATGCTAGTTCTACCACCTTGTGTAGAACTAGCCCCATGTGCCCTTTCCAAACTTGTGTACTGGTTGTCCACCCCTGTGTGCTAGTTCTACCACCAGGTGTATTAGTTTTCCTGCCCTGTGTACAAATTCTCCAAGTTTGTGTTGTTCTACCATGTGGACTGTTTGTACTAGTTTTACCGTCTTGTGTACTGGTTGTCCTGCCCTGTGTGTTGATTTTCCAACTCAGTGTAGTCCATATATGTATAGTGGTTGTCCTGCTATGTGTACTTGCTCTACTACGTTTTGTACTGGAGGTCCTCCCTTGGTTGATGATTGTCCAACCTTGTGTTCTCGAGCTTTGTGTACTGGTTGCACATCACTCTGTGGTAGTTCTACCACCTTTTTTTCTGGTTATCTGTCCCTGTTTGCTAGTTCTATCACCTTTTGTGCTGGTTGTCCAGCCCTGTTTGTTAGTTCTACCACCTTCTGCGGTGGTTGGTCTACCCTGTGCGCTAGTTCTATCACCATGTGTAGTTGCTGTCAGGATATGTTTGCTAGTTTTACCACCTTGTTTCTGGTTGTGCAGCCCTATCTGTAAGTTTTACCGCGTTGTATAGTGGTTGTCCAGCCCTGTTTGCAAGATTTACCACCTTGTGTACTGGATTTCTTGCCTTGTGTGCTGATTGCCCAGATTTATGTTGTCCATCCGTGTGTACTGGTTGTTCAGTCCTGTGTGCTACTTTTATCACCTGCGCACAATTTGTTTTGCCGTGTGCTAGTTTTACCGCCTTGTTTACTGGTTGTTCTGCCTTGTATGTTGATTATCCACTTTTTACTTTCTAACGTTTTGTGCTGGACAGCTGTTTGATAGTTCTACCTCTTTGTGTACCAGTTGTCCTGTCCCTATGCTAGTTCTACCAACTTGTGTACTGGTTTTCCAGTCCTGTAAGGTGATTGTCCAACTATGTGTAGCCCAGCTTTTATGTACTAGTTGTCCAGACCTGTATGGTAGTTCTACCACGTTTTGTATTGGTTGTCCAGCCAATTTTCCTAGTTATACCACTTTGTTTACTGGCTGTCCTCTCTTGTGTCCAAGTTTGTGTTGTCCAAAGTTATGTATTGGTTGTCCAGCCCTGTGTGTTAGTTCTATCACCTTGTGTACTGGTTGTCCTGCCCTGTGTGCTAGTTCTACCCCCTTGTGTACTGGTTTTCCTGCCCTACGTGATAGCTCTACCAACCCTGTGTACTGGTTGTCCTGTCCTGTATTCTGATTGTCCAACTTTGGTTCTAGCAACGTTGTGTACCTGTACAGCTCTGTTTCTTTGTTGTACTTCGTTGTGTACTGGTTGTCCTGCCCTGTGTGCTAATTCTACCACTTTGTGTACTGATCGTAGAGTCCTGTATACTGATTGTCCAAAATTTTGTTGTCCAGCTTTTAGACACGTTTTCTAGACCTTTGTGGTAGTTCTACCACCATTTGTACTGGTTGTCCAGCCGATTGTGCTAGTTCTACCACCTTGTGTACTGGTTGTTCTTTCCTGTGCCCAAGTTGTCCAAGTTTGTTTGTCTAACTTTGTGTACTGGTTGTCCATTCCTGTGTGCTAGTTTTACAGGCTTGTGTACTGGTTGTCCTGCCCTCTCTTTGTGTTGTCCAGCTTTGTGTACTGGTTTTAAGCGCTGTAGACTAGCTCTACCACCTTTTGTACTGCTTGCCAAGCCCAGTATGCTAGTTGCGCCACTTTTGTCCTGGTTGTGTTGCCTGTGTTTTGATTGTGCAAGTTTGTATTGTCCAATCTTGTATTCTGTTTTCCCATTCCTCTGTGCTAGTTCAACAACCTTGTGTAATGGTTGTCCAGCCTTGTGTGTTAGTTATACCGTCTTGTTTATTGGTTGTCCAGCCCTGTGTGTTAGTTATACCATCTTGTTTATTGGTTGTCCAGTCCTGTGTGTTAGTTATACCATCTTATTTATTGGTTGTCCAGCCCTGTGTGTTAGTTATACCATCTTGTTTATATGTTTTCCAGCTCTGTTTGTTAGTTCACCCACCTTGTGTAGTGCTTGTCTAGCCCTTTGTGGTAGATATACCTCCTTGTGTACTGGTTTTCCTGTCCTCTGTGCTGATTTCTAGATTTGTGTTGTCCCATCTTTTGTACTGGTTGTCCAATCGTGTGTGCTGGCTCCACTGCCTTGTGTTTTGGTTGTCCTGACCTGTGTATTGATTTTCCAACTTTGTTTGTTCCAGCTTTGTGTATTGGTTGTCCTGCCATGTGTGCTAGTTCCACTACCATGTGTCCTGGTCGTCCTGTCCTGTGTGTTGATTGTCCTTCTTTGTTTTGTCTATGTTTGTGTGATGGTTTTCAGCCCTGAGTGCACTGATCTGGTTGTCCAGCCCTGTGAGGTAGTTCTACCACCTTGTGTAATGGTCTTGCATCCATTTTTGCAAGTTCTGCCATCTTCTGTACTGGTTTTCAGCCCTGTGAGCTAGTTCTACCACCTTGTCTACTGATTCTCTTGCCTTCTGTGTTGATTGTTCAACTTTGAGTTGTCCAATCTTGTGCACTGGTTATCCAGCCCCGTGTGCAAGTTCAACAATCATGTGTACAGGTTGTCCTACACTGTGTGCTAGTTCTACCACCTTGTGTACAGGTTGTCCTTCCCTGTAGGTTCATTATCCAACTTTTTGTTGTCCAGTTTTTGTACTGGTTGTCCATCGAACTAGACTAATTCTACAACCTTTTGCACTGCTTGTCCTGCTCTCTGTGCTAGTTCTACCATCTTGTTTACTGGATGTACTGTTCTGTTTCTTACTTGTTGAACTTTGTATAGCCTGACTTTGGCTACTGGTTGTCCAATCCTGTATGCTAGTTCTACCAGCTTTTGTACTGGTTTTCCAGCTCTGTGCTCTATATCTACCACCTTGAGTGATAGCTGTCCTTCCCTTTGTGCTGATTGTCTAAGTTTGTGTCTTCCAGCCTTGAGTACTGGTTGTCCACATATGTGATCTAATTCTATCACCTTGTGTATTGATTATCATGCTCTTTGTGCTGGTGCTACAAACTTGTGTACTGGTTGTCTTGCGCTCTGTGTTGATTGTACTACTTTGTGTTGTCCAGCTCTGTTTGTTAGTTCTACCACCTTGCGAATTCTTAGTCCATCCCTCTGTGCTAGTTCTCCCACCTTGTTTGCTGGTTGTACTGTCCTGAGTGTTGGTTGTCGAACTTGGTGTTGTCCAGCTTTGTGTCTTGGTTGTCTAACCCTTCATGTTATTTATATCACATTTTTTTTTACTGTCTGTCCACCTCTGTGTGCTAGTTCTAACTATCTTGTGTGCTGACAGTCCAACCTTGTGTTTTCTGAAATTGTGTATTGCTTATCCTCACCTGTGTGCTAGTTCTACCACCTTGTGTACTGGTTATCCTGCTGTCTGTGCTAGTTGTACCAATTTGTGTACTGGTTGTCCTGCCCTCTGTGATTATTGTCCAACATTGTGTTGCTCAGCTTTGTGTTCTAGGTGTCCAGCCCTGTGTGTTAGTTATACCATCTTGTTTATTGGTTGTCCAGCCCTGTGTGTTAGTTATACCATCTTGTTTATTGGTTGTCCAGCTCTGTTTGTTAGTTTACCCATCTTGTGTAGTGCTTGTCAAGTCCTCCTTGTGTACTAGTTTTCCTGCCCTCTGTGCTGATTGTCTAAATTTGTGTTGTCCCATCTTTTGTACTGGTTGTCCAGTTGTGTGTGCTGGCTCTACTGCTTTGTGTTTTGGTTATCCTGACCTGTGTATTGATTTTCCAACTTTGTTCCAGCTCTGTATATTGGTTGTCCAGCCATGTGTGCTAGTTCCACTACCATGTGTCCTGGTCGTCCTGTCCTGTTAATTGTCCAACTTTGTTTTGTCTATGTTTGTGTAATGGTTTTTCAGTCCTGAGTGCCCTGATCTGGTTGTCCAGCCCTGTGAGGTAGATCTACCACCTTGTGTCGTGGTTGTGCATCCATTTTTGCAAGTTCTACCACCTTCTGTACTGGTTGTCCAGCCCTGTGTGATAGTTCTGCCACCTTGTCTATTGGTTCTCCTGCCTTCTATAATGATTCTTCAACTTTGTGTTGTTCAGTCTTGTGTACTGGTTATCCAGCCCCGTGTGCAAGTTCAACAATCTTTTGCACAGGTTGTTCTACACTGTGTGCTAGTTCTACTACCTTGTATACTGGTTGTCCTCCCCTGTAAATTCATTATCCAACTTTGTGTTATCCAATTTTTGTACTGGTCTTCCGTCCATGTAAGCTAGTTCTACAACTTTTTGTACGGCTTGTCCTGCCCTATTTCCTAGTTCTACCATCTCGTTTACTGTTTTAATGCCCTGTTTCTTACTTGTCGAATTTTGTCTTATCTAGCTTTGGCTACTGGTTATACAAATATGTTTGCTAGTTCTACCAACTTTTGTACTCATTTTCCAGCTCTGTGCTCTATTTCTGCCGCCTTATGTACTAGCTGTCCTGATATTTGTGCTGATTGTCTAACTTTGTGTTTTCCAATCTTGTGTACTTTTTATCCACGTAAGTATGCTAGTTGTACAACCTTGTGTACTGATTATCTTGCTCTTTGTGCTAGTTCTACAAACTTGTGCACTGGTTGTCTTGCGCTCTGTCATGATTGTACGAATTTGTGTTGTCCAGATTTGTATGCTGGTTATCCAGCCCTGTTTGTTAGTTCTACCACCTTGCGTAATCGTTGTCCATCCCTCTGTATTAGTTCTACCACCTTGTTTGCTGGTTGTACTGCCCTGGGCGTCAGTTGTCAAACTTGGTGTTGTTTAGCTTTGTGTTCTGGATGTCCAGCCCTACATGCTAGTGATACCATCTTTTGTACTGATTGTCCACCTCTGTGTGCTAGCTCTACTATCTTGTGTACTGGTTGTTCTGCCCTGTGTGCTGATTGTCCAACTTTGTGTTTTCTAAGCTTGTGTACTGGTTATCCTCACCTGTCTGCTAGTTCTACCACCTTATTTACTGGTTATCCTGCTCTTTTTGCTAGTTCTTCTAACTTGTGTACTGGTTTTCCTGGCCTGTGTGCTGATTATCCAACATTGTGTCGTTCAACCTTGTGCACTTCTCGCACGGCTCTCTGTGTTAGTTGTACCCACTTGTGTATTGGCTGTCCAGCACTGTGTGCTAGATCTACCACTTTGTATACTGGTTTTCTTGCTCCGTGTGCTGATTGTCTAAATAGATGTTGTCCAACCATGTGTACTGGTTGTCTAGCCCTGTGTGCCAGTTCTATTGCCTTGTGTATTGGTTGTCCTGACCTGTGTGTTGATTTTTCAACTTTGTTCGAGTTTTGTGTATTGGATGTCCAGCCCCCTGTGCTGATTCCACTACCATAAGTCTTGGTCGTCCTGTCTTGTGTGTTGATCCCAGACTACAGGCGAGCAAATTTTGAATACGTGAGACAAGAAATTCGCAGTACCAATTGGACAAAACTTCTTGACGTTTACACAGTAGAGGAAATGTGGAAGAATTCTAAAAACACATTACTCAACATTGAAA
>JAUUDZ010095616.1:0-19815 GCA_032361705.1 Panulirus versicolor
CATTCTCTCTTCTTTTCTGAAAACCTCTACAAATCTTCACCTTCGCCTCCACAAGATAATGATCAGACATCCCTCCAATTGCACCTCTCAGCACATTAACATCCAAAAGTCTCTCTTTCGCGCGCCTATCAATTAACACGTAATCCAATAACAATCTCTGGCCATCTCTCCTACTTACATACGTATACTTATGTATATCTCTCTTTTTAAACCAGGTATTCCCAATATATATATATATATATATATATATATATATATATGTATACATATGGCACCCCCTCCCCAAGCATTGGGGGGGGGGCGGTGCCATTTCATGTGTGGTGGGGTGGCGACGTGGAATGGATGAAGGCAGCAAGTATGAATGTGTATGTGTGTATATATGTATATGTCTGTGTATGTATATGTATGTGTGCCTTGAAATGTATAGGTATGTATATGTGCATGTGCGGGTGTTTATGTATATATATGTGTATGTGGGTGGGCTGGGCCATTCTTTCGTTTGTTTCCTTGTGCTACCTCGCTAACCCTGGAGACAATGACTAAGTATGATATGAAAAAATGAAAATACAGTGTTCAGACTTTAATCTTTGGTCACAAATTACAACAGGGAGGAATTGATAATTGCAGTGAGTGACAGGAGTTAACCTATTCACTGTCGGGATAAAAGATGCATTTCAGATATATTGGATACATGGTGAATATGAATGAGTTAGTTTGAAGGAATTATTAGAAAATTTATGACATGCAGTAAGTGAGTATGGGCGAGATAAATTCAGCAGTGTGTGTGACACTTGAATCATGTGATTCAAGGTGATGTGAGCCCCTGTACAGGAAGACACCCTCACACCCAGTCCCTTAGCTAGAGTATAAATGTTTATGATAATTATCAGCTTATGATGCTGTTTTTGTTCTTACATTATCTTTTTCTTAGTGCATATGTTCAAAAATGATTGTTTTATGACAGTTTATACATCATATAGTAAATACTCTCATCACAAAATACTATCATCATCACAGAATGAGGTTTTTGAGAAGCTTGCCATTGCTGGTATGTAAATATATACCCTAATTATTAGTTTGTGATGCTGTTTTAGGTCTTAAGTTTTATATGCATTTGTCTGGGACAGCCTCAATGAATTACTATTTTTAGAGGCTCTACCCTACTTGAATTGCTGAAATTTCTGAATCATTGAACATTGTGAATGTATTTCAATTTTTTTGTATTTTATTTTAATTAATTCATGAAAAATTTGTTATCATTACAAACCTCACAAAGTGGCTACACAATCCATGATAAAAACAGAATACAGTACTCTATGAATATCATGGTGTAGATTCAACTAATATCCAGGCTCTTGGCAAGGCAGCCTGTTGTATTCTGGATCTTGATGCCTCTAACTGAGACAACCACAGACCTCTCCTGGTGATACCATCTCTACACTGCCTCCTCACATTGAATATTCCTGGTTCACCAGTAACCTGCTTTCTCTGAGTTCATTTGCTTCTTCTGGTGGGCTTCTAGCTTCTCTCTGTCTCTCCCCATATCATGAACAATGTGAGTGACATGAACAATATCAGTTTCCACCATGATCTTGTGGAGCTTCGTATTAGCATTAAGGCAATCCAACACTTTTAACTTTTTTGCAGTGTAAGGCTTTTATATTTTCAACAAGGCTTCACTGCAGGCCTCTTGCTTTTGGGGCCCATGAGGATTCATAGAAACAAAATGTACCATGATAAAGGTGTGTGAAAGACTCAAGAAACAAGAGATGCATACACAGAAAAGTGCAGGCAACAACTAATGCTGTAGGTGCTGTTACACCTTGGGGTCAGTCGAGTAGGGGAATTTATATGCTTGACATCTTACCACAGGAGTGTGTCACCAAATGGTGTAATGCATAGGAAAATTCAAATCACAGTGCAGAAGTTTTCCTTAGTCTCATAGAGTTTTTGTTAACTGACTCACCACCATATTCAACAGTTCACTCGAGAAAATTTTGGTTGGTGTTTTGACTCAAGCAAAAATAGAGAAATACTGAAATTTTAGAAATTTTGAACAGAGAATTAGCAAGGTTTCCTATACATAAATAATTTTTCCATAATGTTATATACATCATATATTATAACAATATTGCCATTATTTGTTGCGATGCATGCAACTGTTAGCACATAAATGTTTACAATGATTATCAATTTATGATGTTTTTTGGCCTTACATTGTCTTTTTGTACATGCATTTTCATAGATGATTCAATCTATAACACTGTATAAAGAAAATTATAATTATTATGATAAACTCACCATTACACAGCAAGTTTGTTGAGATGCATGTCACGTTGGTGCATAAATGTATACTGTGATTTTCAATTTATGATGCTTATTTTGGTCTAATAATCTTTACATGCATTTTTTTTTATTGATCTGTATTTTGATATAATAACATCACCATTGTGAAGTGAATTTGTTGAGATGTGTGATGCTGCTAGCATAAAAATATTTGCAATAATTATCAATCTGTGATGCCATTTCTGGTCTTGTATCGTTTTAACTTGCACCTACCCATAAATGATTGCTCTGTGCTATTACTATAGTATTATGTACACCAACATCACCTCTGTAAAGCAATAAATTTTTGATATATCATAAAGTACATGAAATAGTACTGCACAATATTCATCAAATGATAAATATTATAACAACATTGCCATTATTTGCATTATTTCCTGAGATGCATGTTATTGCTAGCACATGAATATTTACATTGATTTTCAATTTGGTTTCCTGTTTCTTGGCTTGCTTTGTTTTTTACTACATGCGTGTATCTGTAAATGATTCCTTTATAGTATTATGTACACTAATACCACCAATATCACTAACATCACCAATATCACCTCTATGAAAACAGTAAATTTTGTGATATACAGTAAAGTAAATGAAATAGCATTATTATTCATTTATTTATTATACTTAATAGCTGTCTTCTATGTCAGCGAGGTAGCACAAGGAAACAGACGAGGAATGGCCCAACCCACCCACATACACATGTATATACATAAATGCCCACACATGCACATATACATACATACACATTTCAACGTATACATACACATTCAACATATACATACATAGACATATACATATATACATATGTACACACCCACACTTGCCGTTTTCATCCATTCTCGTTGCCACCCTGCCACACATAACACAGCATCCCTCCCCCTTCAGTGAGGTAGCGTCAGGAAAGGACAAAAAAGGCCACATTCATTCACACAGTCTCTAGCTGTCATGTGTAATAACATCATTATACAATAATGAATTTTTTTGCCCCTTAGCACAATATTGTAGTTGTGTCATGCCTTTCTGCTTCGTAACTGTGCTGCTTAGTGAGCACGATTCTCGAAGAAGGAGATGTAGATGGACATTATACAACTGACTAACCGTGGTGCTAGAGCTGTTTATGTTCTAAGTGATCACTGATGTAGCTATGAAATTAAAATTACCCTAGGGTCTGCCTGGTGTAATAATTCACTATGTTCAATAATTTCTTTGTAGTTTGACAGTCACAACTCTTGTTTTGCTTATTACTATCTTCAGCATTGTTTTCTTTCACTTTTCAGCTCTTATCAGATTGTGGGCCTAGAGAGTCCAAAAAAATTGATGAAGTCGCAGCCAGTACAAGAATCCAAACACTTTTCATCATCATTCACCATAATTGTCATTATCGCTTGATGATGAGGGTAGGTAGACATCTGAATCATCGTCACTACTTGTGTGTATGATATCAAAGTTGTTTTTATAATCATCAGAGATATATTCTTTCAATATTTTGTCAATATCTTCATCTTTATCAAACCATAACTCCTCACTCCATGGTGCAATGTTATAAGCTGAGGTATTCTGATGACCTACCCCACCTGGGAGTCATGCAAATTTTCCACCAGTGATGGCAGCACCTCTAGGGAGGACAATAAGTAACAGCCTTGTGTGCTAGATTAAAAAAAAAAAGGAATCCAGTGCCATGCATAGCCAACACGAATGTGGGGGAAGAAAAACTTATGACATTCAGCTAGCAAAAACAGTGGATGGGTTACGAAAAGGTGTAAGATGTACATCCCACAATTCTGACCGTAAAGTAGCCTTTTTGTTTTCCTTTTTTCAAACTTTCATATCTGCTGAAACCTTTACCCAGTTTTTATGTAAACTAATATTTATGAAATCCTTCCTTTTAATTTACATTGTTCTTACATATTGTTAACCATGAAACAAGAATGATATACTCACTTTTAAGAGCATTTGAATGTTAAAGTATCTTTGTATTGTGTATTGATAGATCTAAAAAAAATTGAAATTTATGAATATGATATGGGGATTTTATATCATTTGTTTATGCTTATATGTGTTGCTATTATTCATGTTGTGGGGAAAATCAACAATGAAAGTTGAAGACTGAGAGCAGATTTTTTTTGTAATGGTGAAATTCATGATGGTTATGATGATGCAAGTAACTTGTTATTATGCTGTGAACAAGACAAACTTTACAAGTGTTGCAGTGCCTTTTTATGTAACTTAATGCTTTATATGACATTTCTGCATAGCCCTTATAGATAAAATGCTCGGGTATTCACATATCAAGGAATCTTTAAAGAACAGTCCTTTCCATTTGCATAATCACTTGGTAGATGATGTAAACTCTCATAATAGAAACAGCTCTGCTGTGCGTAAGAGCTTAGAAAATCTTTTATATAGATGTCCAACAAAAATGCATACGAGAAGAGCTTATTTGATATTTATATTTGTTGTCAGATGCTAATGTGCATATCTTTGTGACAGTGACACTCTAAGTTTGAACAGAGTCCAAAGGAACTGTTCCCAGAAATGCTGAAAAGTGATTTGTGTTTTAAAAGAATAAAAAATATCATGTTGGAGGAGTAAAGCTAACTTACTTGGCTATAGGAGGTGTTTATACTCCTAAGGCTAAGCAGTCATGTATATAATTTCTTTGATGTGCTGATAGTCGGTCAGTCTGGAGACTAATGGCTTCAGCTTTCCTAGCACTTTCTTAACACAGGAGATTGTCAGTATGTCCCATAGGAAGTGGTGTAATACATATCAACTTAAACAGATGCATTTTAGATAATTTGTCAAGTGCAGGTATCATTATTTGAGTTATGTGCAGTGATCCCTATACTTTTTTTGGCACATTTGCAGTGATGTTATGTAGAAGTTTGCAAAATAGAGTGTGTTTGTAAGAATAAAGGAAATAACTGATACCATTAGTAACGGATATCAGTGAATCATGAAAAATAGTTAGGCTAGAAAATATTTAAGCAGCCTCTGCAGAATTACATATGCAATTTTTTTCATTCTCAGAGAAGAGAGCTTCCTTTGCATGAATTTTCACATGTATATCTGACCTTTGAGGATTGATCTGTGCATTAAACAGGCATCTGAAGGAAGAGTGCCGGATGTGGATATGCTGTAAATAAAAGTATATGTCCTTGAAGAAATGGTCTTCAAAATATTTTCTGTTTTCTTCTTTTAGTGTTACTCTAGTAGTTTTATATTTTATAGTTCTTTGTTGAAAATGCATTGAATTTCTTGGGCAATTGTTTTTATGTACTAACACCAGCATATTTATTAGCTAATGTGGTTTATAGTTTTCTGGCTTAATAGGTGTTGAATCATTTTCAACATGATATATTTTTCATTGTTCTTTGTTTTGTGGTAATTACATCATAATTTTCTTTATGTAGAGCATAAAGTAAAAGATTGTGGAAAGAGCTATGAGTTAATAGTAAAAGAGGAAAGTTATGTGAGAGAGCAAAGTGTATTGAGATTTGCATTAAACTAAATGACTGTTTTTAGGCCAAGTTGTTATGATATTAGGATATTAAACTGTCATTGCTATTTAATCATTGATGGAGAGGTGAGAAAAGTCACACTGTTACCGGTGTATCATGAAGATAAAGATAATGTGGGTTAAACATGAAATGATGGATATTTTTGTTTGCTTATTGTACAGTAATGATAGATAAGTCTTTGATAAAGTATTAATAATTTTTGAAGGAATTTTGATGAGATTTTAATGGAAAATAAAACTAGAATGAATAGAATATAAGTAAATTAGTGATTTTTGGGAACAAGCATCTAATAATGAAATATGTTTGAGTAAATAGTTTTTGTAGAAGGTAAAAGCATATATAGGGTTGCATTTAGAAATGATGATGAAATAGAAGCTCATCAAGGAGAGAATGCCCTGAAAGGCTGGCAGCTGTACAGAGCTCAAAGGGGTGATATGAATGGATTAAAAGTATCTCCAACCATATTAAGGGGTTGCTGGTAGAATTGGCAAAACTTAATATCTGCATGATTATGAGATGTGAGTATAAAAGAGTAGATTGATTCATAGAGAGTATGTACCTCCAATGAGTTTTTCAGGAATGGATATGGAGTTCAAGAGAATAGATATTAAGGGTAGCAGGTCTACTTTGGGGAATGGGGCACCCATGCTCTTTACCAACTTGCTATTCCCATAAAAAAATGCATGCTTATATGTGCTTGAACTAACTTATGCAAATGGGAACAGGGTTAATGATAACTAATAGAAGTATATAGATGTATATACAGAAGAAAGGAAGGAACTCAAAATGTCATACTATAAACCCTTTTGTCTCAGAATTGATTTCTAGCTGAAATCCCATGGAATGATTTCTTCAAAGAATATGAAAATGGTATTGGTCCTTTTTTTTTGTCAAGGCAAAACCAAAAAGTTCCTGCATCTGGCATTAATATTTCTCTAAAACAATATCTGATAACAAAGAAAAATTAAATGAAGAAAAATGAAAATGAAGTATTGATGGGGTGAATCTGCAGGATTGCATATTCTTCTTTAATAGATATCTTGCTCATAATGATGAACAAATTGTAAAGGGTACAAAAGAAATTAAGTGCCAGATTTAAAAGAATGCTGAACAGCCCCATATTGTCACCTCATGAGCACTTATCAAAATGTCGTATATTATCGTTACATATTTTTATTTATAGTGCATGACAGACACACAGTATATCATAACAAAGACAGAGAAGGGAGATGAAGGAGTCACTCTGCGGTTGACAGTGGTCAGCTGAGTTGTTGTTTTAGCATGAAGTTTAAGTCAGCCACCATGTAGGGACAGTACCTTATGGGACCTGTTGCCATTTCTTACTTGGGGAAGGGGTGAATTACCTATGATTTTTTTTTTTTCATTGCTGTGGACTCTAGTTTTATTTTGCAGTAAGAAGGAAAACTGTGTATTATGACTTGAGTTATAATTTACAGCTGGAAGATTAAAGGAATTACCAAGCTATCTCGCTAATGTGGGAGACAGCAACAAAGCAAAAAACCAAGCAATATAAAGGATGGGATTCTCCTGTGTTCCCACATGCAGATTGTGTGCTGCATTTGAAAAGTGTGATGAATGGAAATGGTTTTCAGGGAAAATGAAAGAAAAAGAAGAACAGAATTGGAGAAATTATGTTAAAAGGGTTTTTATGCTCAAGATATGAGTAGGTATTTGTGAAGACATTGTTCAGAGGAGTTTCTGCCAAAGCATAGTGTTATCCAATGAGTTTTCAGGTATTGTTGAGGATAGCCAGTTTTGAAACTGGATGGGCAAAATCATAGGATGGCTTTAAATTATCCACAGCAATTAAGAAGGGAAAAGTTGCATGTATGGTTTATCAGTGTACAAGGAAGAATCATATTCCAGTCATGTGGGTAAATTTTAACTGTAGTTCTACATAATACACCATATATGAAATTTTGACATGATTCAGGTTCCAACTTTGAGCAGCAGTTATTCCTGTTACACATGCAAGACACTGGACTACTGTCATGTTAGGTAAACTGATGATGTTTGAAAAGTGAATAAACTTGCTGAAATCATTCAGCTGTTTTATATACTTCCCATAGTTTTTCTCTGAGTAAACCAGAATAAACCATCTTAACCAGAGATTTTTTTTACTTTCTGAAGTAAGTAATTGCTTCCCTCACAAACTACATGGAAAAAGATTTTTTCCAGAACAATTTGCATCACTTACCTTCGGTCGATATTTTGAACACATTTTATAAGTTCATGTCTTTAATTTTCTCTTAAATACACAAACAAGTGGCTTATTTTGCTAAGTAGTTTTTGTTTAAAAATTGCTGAATGCATGGTTCTTACAGAAAGTTCTGAATTATTGGCTGTTAAATGGAACAATGCTTCCCAACCTCATAGAGCCATGTCCAGCTAATGTCTTTCTTCTGTTTCATGTACTATACTGCCTTACAAGTAAAATCTCACTTTAACAGAGTAATGTATACTGAACCTGAATAATCCTTATATTTATGGAATTACTGAACTTAAGAGAAATATTTGAATGATATATTGGTCATACATAAGATGTATTCATATTTTTTTTATGTATGATTGGAGCTTCTAAAACTATGTACCATGTTGATGGTATTGGTGTCAGTAATATGTGTAAAACCAGTTGAGAAACGTGGATACAGACTATTATTGCCCTTTTTTACCTTCAGTGTAAAGTATTCAAGCTAAACATTTGATTTAAATGAGACTATGAGCATGCCAGGTTAACACATTAATAACCTTTCAAGAGACACTTGTAATGCATATAGTCTCATGTATTTGAGTACATTGCTTGAAACTGATGTGATTTTCATCTTCATTCTATCGGCTATACCAGCGTATAAGGTCAAAAGTGGATTTTTTTTCTCATTTGAATGAAATGCATGTTACTGGATGCGTTAAAGACTTGAGTAGGGAGTTGGTTCTGTGTGAGTGAGTAAAAGTATAAGGGAGGTGAAATTATGATATACAACTTTAATTAAATTCTTATGAAGTTCTCTGGAATGCTTTATCAGTGAGTTAAGTAAGATTAGTTTATTGCTGTGGTTTTGTAATGAAATATTTTGTCAGTAGTAATGTTATGAATGGAAATGAAAATCAAACCTTTATAAAGAGAAACAGGAACTAAAACTTTTGAAATTATTATCAGTTTGAGTGAGACAATATTGTAAGAGGCTTCTGTTTGTGTTGAACCATACTCAGAAAAGTTTTCATAGTGCATCTGTTGCTTTTTTTCATATTCATGTATGTACACTAATTAGTTGTGTGTAGATAAAGAACAGTAGCAAGGTAAAATTATTAGGGGAATTAGGGTAAAATCGTGCTTAGGGTTACCATTTTACTTTGTCTTGGAGAAAATTACATCTGAAACTTTTGTTTTTGACAGAAAAGCTGCATATAATAGCTAGTTCCATTTTGCAGGAATTGATTTAGAAATGGCACCTCTATAATGTTAATTGTCATGCATTATCAATAGGATACACTAAAGTTGAAATTTTAGGTTCCTTTGCATATAGTTAGTATTAACTGAATATAGTTTTTGACAAAGATAAATAGTTTCACTCAGTAATTATAATGACAGGTACTTTTTACCGTAATGTCTTATCATTCATTTATGAATATGACTACTGCAGGTTTTGGTCACTGCAACCCTATAACTTGCAATGTTCTGAAGCAGTAAATGATTGGCATTTAATTGGAGATTCATTCTAGCAAAGTATTTTGTATAGTTTATTACCTAATAATGTTTTTTCTTTAAAATACCTGAATTTTAAAGTAGACTAGAATGTAACTTTACAACAACTTAGATATAAACTGAAGTTATGTTACTGGATCAGATTAGATAAGTCATCCCAAATTTTTTTTGTATGAAGTAAATTTGATGTTGAAAATGATAAGAATATATTAAACTAAATTTTCATATTAGACATCAGAACTGAGGACAGTTATGTCTCAAGATAACAATTTGTGCAGCATTTATCATGGATGTAAGATTCTCTATTTTATGGGAAATAAGATTGCACAGTATAGAGAATGGAATCTACTAAATTCAGTTGTTCATATTTTGAATTATCATTTTAAGCTTATCATTCTTAAATAGGGAATTTATGTTGCAATAACTGGGCATGCAAGCATTGTTACATTCATTTCTCGTATGTTTTATAGTCCTTGAGAGGTAAAATACCTTATTATGTGGAGATTTTTTTGAATGAATTGTTTATCATGTTTGGGGTTAAAAAAAAATAGTTTAGTTTTTTTCTGTTGTTTCTCGTGAATTAGTTCATTTTCCACGCATGGAATGATGTCCACACAGCCATCCAAGAAATGGATCAAACAAGTCTCTTCATTTTGATTTATTTGGCAAGATACACTATGCCTCATAAACGTGTCATCATTTTAGTTGTCCAAAGCATAACAGTCAGTTGTATGTGCAGCAGCATCTATTAGACTTTGATTATTGATTTGATTGTTTCAAAAGTATGGTCGTTCAGAGTTGTGTAGACTGATGAGTCATTATTTCTGTAAATCATTTCCATAAATTTAAGCATAGTATTGTATTTGCAACATTTTGAATGTTAGAATTATGAAGTGGTGAAGGACTTTGGCATATGTGGCCTTGGTTAATATATTAGGAATGTGGGCTTGATATGTGGACTCAAGTGTAAAGCTATTGGAGATGAAGTATCCTTTAGTCTTGCTCAAGAAACTTATAAAAAGAATTATTCCTCGTCTCTATCTGTTACCATTGGCATGATCAGGGGATGGGTGATAGGGAGGTCATGGCACCACCAATTGGCATGATCAGGGGATGGGTGACAGGGAGGTCATGGTACCACCACTCACAAATATTTTCTCTTGGTTAATGATACCTTGCTTTGTTTTGATTATTATTGAAATAAGTTGCACTACTGATATATATGAATTATAAAATTTAGTTTGAGTAAATTTATGGATTGCTTACTTCTAAGTATGTATGTACTCATACTGATAATGGTAACTGTCTGCCCCTCATTGACCTATGTTGCAGCCATGACCCTCTCTCCCTACCCCCTCCAGAAAAAAAAAATTAGTTGCTGCACAGAATGCCTTCCAAACTGAAATAATAAACCATCATATTTCACA
This sequence comes from Panulirus versicolor, assembly GCA_032361705.1. NCBI lineage: Eukaryota > Metazoa > Arthropoda > Malacostraca > Decapoda > Palinuridae > Panulirus > Panulirus versicolor. Next base: position 11,016 of record JAUUDZ010095616.1, read on the forward strand.
GAACATTATGTCACTGCTCAAGATTAGTTTCATAAACCATTCAGTCTTTATGAGTGTAGCTTAAATGAGAAGGAATTGTTTACAGAATATTTATCAGGAATTATGCCTGATGCATATTAACAATTCTGTCCATCATGGCCTGTTATCAGATTTTGGCTTACTGATCTAATTTATAGATCATATGGTAGAGGAGATATTAGCTGTATATTTTGTGTACATTGTATTTGTTTGTTTTGTATAAAGAAATAAATGATCTTGTTTTTGTTTAACCTTGTAAGTGTTTATTTCTGTGTATATTTTCAGTAGTAATTCAAACCACTGAATTGTAGAGAGTCAGGCGCAATGTTTAAGATGAAGATAATGTTATTGCAACTGTAAATGTGCATTGTATGTGAGAGGGAAAGATAACAGAGGATCTGATGGACCATGATGAGATCAACAACTGGAGAACAGTAGAAGTATACAAAGTTCCCAATCTAAAGAGACAGGATAGTACAGCAAAAAGTGCCTCCCTACCTACCACCTTCTCTGACACAACAGCCAGTAGGAAAATAGCGGAGAAGAAACAACTTATAGCTCCTAGAAAGTATGCTGCCATGGAAATTTTACTGAAAAGTGTTAATGGGAAGAGTACCCTAATTTAATTCTGAGGTTTAGATCGGAAATGAAATAAAGAGGTTGAATAATATGCATGTGCGCATGTGCGCGAGGTAGCGCTAAGAAAAGACAACAAGGGCCACATTTGTTCACACTCAGTCTCTAGCTGTCATGTATAATGCACTGAAACCACAGCTCCCTTTCCACATCCAAGCCCCACAAAACTTTCCATGGTTTACCCCAGACGCTTCACATGCCCTGGTTCAATCCATTGACAGCACGTCGACCCCGGTATACCACATCGTTCCAATTCACTCTATTCCTTGCACGCCTTTCACCCTCATGCATGTTCAGGCCCCAATCACTCAAAATCTTTTTCACTCCATCTTTCCACCTCCAATTTGTGTTTGTAGATATATTTCCATATCCTTCCTACTGCAGAGTAACAAGCCTTTATGAAATACCTTGAAAACTTAAAAGCTACATCACCTGCCATCTATCACACTTTACTTTTTAAGGTCCTTGATAAACGAGGGAGTTTGTGATTGATGATGTGAGAAGATTCATGTTATATGTACAAGTCAGTTGTAACTGTAATGTGTCTTGCTATGAAGTGCAAAATAATATTTAGGATATTTTAAGGGTGTTCATATGACAGCCATTTGCCTTCCTGGGAAGTGCAAAATGCTTGTATTTCTTTTCACTAATGAACTTGGTCTTTGATTTAAATAATGCACTGGTGATTAAATTGTAAAATTTGTACAGTTGTAGGTTAGCCTAAATGAGACATAGTCTATTAAACTGCTCCTAGAGTGTATGTTCAAAAATTTAAACAAGATTAAATGATTATATATATGTTTTTGTGATTGCTTTTATCTGAACTTGACCCTTTTACATTACATGCTTTATTCTTTTCACTCTTAAACTAGATCATGAAGATCATTAGGAAAGGTGGTTTATTCTTCATTCAGTTTAGCACTGGTGAGTGTTAATTTTTGCATGCAGTCAAAAATAAAAAAAATCTTATGGCTCAGATCATACATAAAGTACTTAAGATTATACACTTCAGACATGTTGAGATCTAGGAGGTGTATTGGTTGGCCCATCTCCATATGAGCTCATTGCTTTAGAAGTTAGAGCAACTGCTAGTTTAGCTTTCCTGCTATCTAATGAGTCTATCTAATCTTGCTTAATTTTACATGTAACTGCCAAAAGGCAAGGCAAATGCATAGCGCTCACTGCAGGATGTTCTAGAGTTATGAAGAAAGGGTTGTAAGAATTAAGTGTTGTCAAATGAATGCAAGAAAAAGTAAAGTAATGGTGTTTGAAAGGAAACAAAGTGAATGTATAGATTTTGCAAAACCACAGAGTGAAAGAAGGGTACTAAACTGTGGTTTGGATATGGGGGGAAAATGGGAAGAGGAGAGAGAATTTACGAGTTCGGATGTTTTGGGTAAGTTTGGTGATATTGAAGGAGAGATAAGGGAGAGAGCAGTACAGAGTATAAAAGTCATTGGGTCCATTAACAGAATAATGAAAGGTAGAGGTGTTAGTATGAAAATGAAGAGAGGATTAAGGGACAGCATAGTCCTCCCATCTATGATCTATGCAGCTGAAACAGACCTGGAATGAGTCACAGAGGTGAAGAATCCAGGTTGTGGAAATGAACTACATGAGAGAAGCTTGTGGTATGACTAGATGGAATGAAGAAAGAAATGAAGGGGTGTATGAGAGATCTGGTATGGCAGGAAATGCAAAGGAAATGAATTGTAGAGTAGGTGAAATGTAATACTTTGAGGTGGTTTTGGCATGTGGAAAGAATGCAGGACTGGCAGTTTACAAGGACAGTGTACAGTATTACAATTAAAGGGGTTGATGTAAGGAAGATCATTTGTGATATGGGGAAATACAGTTGAAGAATACTGGAAGGAAAGAAATGGTGGAAGAATTTGTGGAATGATGTATGCAATGGAAGCATGTAAGGACAGGGATAAGATGCGACATTTATGCCATGGCCAGCCCCTTGTGGGATTTCCCAGATGGTATGGATGTCTGAGATATTATAGACAGATAGAAGTGTTACGTGAGACAAGGAGAGATTGTATGTTTATGGACAGAATGCCAGCAGTCCATGTGTAGACAAGGCAGATAGAAAAGACAGCTACCTGGGTCATCGGAGTGTAACTTGACAACCACAAAGGACAGAAGTGCTGGCTCATTACACAGCATCACTAACCCAACTAATATCCAGGCAGGTAGTACCAGTAAAATACCTTCCTGGTTAGTGGCTGCCTACCAACTACTACCTACCTTGAGGTTACTCTGCAAGTGAAGTCACCTTTGGTGAGGCGGTATCATTGAGAGCAAAGTCTCATGAAAAACTTCTCACTTCAAAGATGTTTACATTTCCCTGCTACTGGGGTTTGTACATTATACATAACAGCCAGAGAGTGAATGGGTGCCACATGAGGTTGTTGTCTGTTTTATTCTGATCCTATGATGCTAAGGCACGATAAGAAGTTGTCATAAAAAACTACTTAGCCCCATGGCTTCCTCCCAATGAAAGGTGCAGCCCTGTCAAACCTGCTTTCATTAACCAGTAATGATAATATTTATCTCAGTGCAAAGAAGCAAAAGCATCACCTAAAAATCTGATATCTAACAAATGCTTAAAATGCAGTAATGCTGCACATAAACAATAGAGGTTGGGAAACAACTCGGATAACACTAATGCAACTTCAACCTGCCAGTGTCCAGGAAATTACTGGAATATATGGAAAACATAGTTTTATGAGACAAAACACTAACTTAAAATGTGACAATGATAGTACTGACAAATAAAAGATTAGGATTAACTAAAGTCTTGGAAACATTGAAAAGGATTTTATGTCTTGAAAACAAAACTGATTTGTATATTGCTCCTTTATAAAGAAAATCAACAATAGAAACACTTTGGCAATAGTATCCAATGCAGGTGCAACACAAGCCCAATAATTATATTCATGAAACATAAATCCTTCCATAATTATAAAGTAACACCAAGGAAAGTATAAACAGACCCAAATAACCTTCAAAAATTATAATCACTAGAAAAGGATCCAGCCAAGGTAATGTTTTATTCATTTTACACAGTATAACCATTTCTAGGTAAAGAGACAAACAAGATGTTAAGGTAAGCATCAAGAGCATTCTCCAGTCAATGATGCCATAGGAATTCTCGAAACATACAAGCTCAGCAACGTCAAGCGTTGAAAACAGTCTTTGTACCTTCTCTCTAAAGCAAGTGTGATACCAATATGTGAACTTTTGGGTAAAACTTAGACACCTCTTTAATGTTCTTTAAAAGTACCAGCTCCTTCTCTCAATAACAGTAACAAAATGTTTCAATCAATGCAAACAGTCATCAGTTTCCTATAATCTTGTACAGAACACCCTTAGAAAAAAACATATCAATACTTTTTAATCTGACAATAAATATCACTTTCCATGACAAAAGAACTTGAACCTTCAATTTTATCTGCAAAATCAATCCTAACATATGAGAATGGTATTATTATTCAACATTTTATCATGAATCTTAACAAAAATGTATAAGGCTCAATACTAAGTGCACAATTTCTAAGAGGAAGACCTTAGCAAGTCCTGGGTGCTAAAACTATGACCCCTTTTATATATATCGTGCATATATATATATATATATATATATATATATATATATATATATATATACATAAAACACGAAAAGCTCCCAAGTGCACTTTCGTGTAATAATCACATCATCAGGGGAGACACAAGAGAGAAATATAAGTCAGTTGATATACATCGAAGAGACGAAGCTAGGACGCCATTTGGTCGAAACAGGTAGTATACCTCCCTGGTCGGTCGCTTCCTACCACCTACTCCCTACCAGACAGAGAGAGGGGTTGGGTGGTACACCCGACTTGGCTTAGGCAGAAGTGTAAATACCAGTCCGGAATAATTTCATCCTAAGAAAATACCACGAGTTTATCTCGAAGACGCAAACAGTTTCAAAAATCTGTGCCAGATGAATCTGGCGAACATCATACATGTAAAGGGTCGTCAGTTATTTGGGCTCTAAACTTATCATTATCTTGATCATTAAGGTCAAGATATAATCGATAACTGATAATCCTCTTCCACCTCCAGGTATGAAAGATAATTCTAAGACTACATGCGTTCTACGTTTATTTCCCATACGAAATTATTATTTAGCTTTATGCAAGTCTTTATGCGAGACAAATTTATGTAAATATTTTATATAGAAGTGAATTCCATTCATAAAATGAAGTTCTCATAAGAGTTAAGATCTATGAATACGATACTAATCTATATTTTACAATATTATATAACAAGAGGCAATCTCCTTAAAAGCTCACGTAAGACATAATACTTGAACTTCCCTCTTCTCTTCTTGAAGGAATACATAAAACTTCACGACCAAAAAAAAAAAAGGTTCTCAAATTCTTTGGTGGCCTGACCTTTGACCTAACCCTCAAGGGGTGAGGTCAAAAGCCAAGCCATCATACACAAGGGTCGCACCGTTGTGTTCATGCGAGCTGATAACTTTACAAAACAAGGATCTCGAAAGGCGGTCGCCATATCACACTTCAACCGCTCGGCTGATGGGACAGGCGCTAAACTCAGCATCCTCTGCTCAGCAAGCAGACCGCCCATCGCTAAGTCAGCAGCAGTCTAACGTAATTGTGTCCTGGTCTCAACGTCGCAGTAGGCGAGGCACTTGATCACCAAGGCCACTTTGTAATGAAACAATTAAAAACATTAAATACCTCACACAAATATTCGAGGAGCCCATTATATTATAGCACGCACACACACACACACACACACACACACACATCTTGGCAGTAGCGGCAGATATTTGCACAAGAAACGAGCCGTATGCATAAGACGGATGTTGGCGGACATAGAATTATCCCCAATACCTGAAAAAGGTCTTAAAGATGTTGCGGCTGGTGGAAGTAACTCAAGGATGATGGCCGTAATGACTCGGGCTGTTGATAGGCCTACAGACCCACTCAACCAACCAACCAAACGCTATTTACTTTAGCCCCCCTTAACACAAGAAATAAGCTCAGAGAAATGTACTGCGGTGATTCAATTTGCATGAATATATCCCTTGGGAAAGGAAACGGTCAGAGAATTTCTTGGGGCACTAATTCGTTTTCCATTTTTCGGACGCAACATGACCAGCCTTGCGACGCGGCGGTTATTTTCCCCCCCAACTGGTTGGCAACGGTGGGTCAGACGTTTCTTTCGCTGAAATGAATCATTCCACCAATGTTTATTTTCTCCTGCACCATCTCTGGGTAACAAACAGTGAGGTTGGCTATGGACGGGTTGCGGGGAAGGAAACACCCTCCCCAGGTTAAGTTAAGGTTGATTGGTTTTTACTCTTAAAAACAGAAGATGGCTAGACTTCTGAAAGGTGTCGAGTGTGAGCTTCTCCACACCCTGGTGGACTGAGTGCAATTAGAAGTATTCTGTTTCCTGAACACAACTGATGAATATAAGAATATCTATATTGTCAAAATCTTTTCTTCGGTACAAAAAGCCGACAAATCAAGTTAAAAGTTGGAAATAATGGAAAAGTATTTTGTCGGCAATTCCTTGACCCACTGGTATCGGCTGAATGTTCGGCAAAATAACCGAAATTAAAAACGCAGCTGGAGCTTTACTCCTTCCCCCTTTAGCTCGTCCAACCTCCCCCGTCCCTAGATTATCTTATCAGTGTTGGTGTTTACGTAAAACCCATATTCTTCTTCTTCCCCTCCTGCAACCAAGATATATACTAAGTGGACGTACGCCTGGCAGGCCACACAGCCGTCATTCAGCTTGCTGCCGTCCCTCCACAGATAATGCTGTCGCACGGCATAGGTATAGGAACCACTATACAAGTCGTTCGTCATCTGTGTTAATCGTCGTTCGTCATTTGTGTTAAACGTCGTTCGTCATTTGAGTTAATCATTCAGATTCAACTTAATTCGTCAGTATATACAGTAATACTAAGAGGGGATTAATTTGCATTAATCTCTTACTATCCATTTGAATTAAGCTTAACCCACTGAACACGAGGAGACCACTCTTGGGTATGACAGCCTGGCCCATGACCTAGCTCCTGAGGTCACAAGGACTCATGGGTCATACCGTCGTGCTCAAGGGTCGTGAAGTCGTGCTCAACGGTCATGCCATCGTGCTCAAGGATCACCCCTTCGTGCTCAAGGATCACCCCTTCGTGCTCAAGAATCGATCACCCCTTCGTGCTCAAGAGGTAGAAAAAAAATCAGTAAGCTACCAGTGTGTATTTCAGCAATCGCACTTAAGCTGTCTTGAGTATTATAATATTCTCAATCTCCTCTTCGTTATCTAGCCCCAGGACGACCTAAGACAGACAGGATTCCTTACAGGAGACACTCCAGTAAAACCATCTAAAAAAATATTGCAATAATACTGAAAATAAAAAGGCAATACTGATGCGACAACTCCTAAAAATTCGTATGAGCGAATCTGTCTCTGTAATGGCACGGAAAACATAACACACTCAGAACTTCGAGAGTCCACGGTGTTTACCATTCCTGAAATTCCCCCTGGATTCGCTCCGGTAAATGCCAGTTATAATGTCCAGGACAAATGACTGGCCTTCCAGTGGGTCCGCCTCTCTCGGAAGGTTTTGGAGTGGGATGGGTGGGCGGCTGGGGAGAATTACCCACAGCCCCCGACCCCCAAGTAGCGAGATCGGGGCGGGGCAGTGTTGCCAGAGGCGCGATAACCATTTCGCTCCGAGGCTGCTTCAGGCCGTATTTATCGTACACATATTACAACAGAGAATCTGGAAAGCCACATACATTAAATCCTGAGCTCTTAACAATATGACTACAATGAGTCACAAAGTTTTTAAGTTTTTATATATATGTATACAAAAGGAAAGTTCAAGAACAGATTCCCCCATAATGAGCAGAGAAGTATGAGAGTTAATTGTAACGGTTGCTTGTTGGGTTGTTAACATTCCTAACACCATTATAGAGAAGGATGGGCGTTTAACCTGATTCTTGACTACAGTACAAGAAAATATCCTTAAAGTCCTTTCCATAACTAGAACTGAAGATCATCAAAGACTAATATCTACTTTTTTTCCTTCGATTTCACTATCATTCTTATATACGTACTCCAGCATTATCAACAATGTTTTTACGCCTGCAGTCTCTCGTTTGACATTTGGGATATATCATCCATTGACTTGTCCTTTTTCTTATGTCCACCTTAACATCTGGTTGTGTGTGTGTGTGTGTGTGTGTGTGTGTGTCCCAGCAACCCAAGTGTAGGTGAGGCAGGGAGAAAAGACATCAGCCCGGACAAAGGCGCGAGACCACACCACGCCCCCCTTCACAAAAACCCCCTTGTATCACACTGTCACATCTAATTTATTGCTCCATGAACTTAATTTATCGAAATACAATCGTGCGCGAGGTATTCTCAAGGCTTCGCATTCCCGCCAAACGCTGGGCCTAATGACGGTTCCTCCTTTCTTTATTGTTCATTCATCATCGTCGGTTTTTATATTATTATTTTCAAAGGTACCAACACTGGCTGAAGACGGCGCCAGTGTTATTGAGCCCGTGTATCGCTCTCCAATTGTATAGCAAAAATGGCATGGCTAAAACAAGGCAGAGCAAAGGGTGTATCGCTAAGCCAAGGTACAGCAAGGGTCTGTATCACTAGCTAAGGCAGAGCAAAGGGTGTATTGCTAAGCCAAGGCAGAGCGAAGGTTGTATAACGCTACCCGAAGCAGAGGAAAGGCTGTACCGCCATCTGGGACTTAGATAAGGCTGTACCATTCCACGCTAAATTTCACATGACCATAACGCCACGAAGGACTAAGCTGGAATTCAGCTTATCTGGAAGAAGTTTCATGAAGTCGCTCCTCCTGGCCCCCGGACTCAACCCATGACCCATACTTCTGCCCACTTCAATGGGCCTGGAAGTAATTCTTTCCATTACTCGTTTATGGTCTTTTCGTAAAGCCCTTATTATCTTGTTAGTGTCTGCAGGGATCTGTACACAGGCTCCCAGCAAACACTCACAAGATAATTGAGTATTTACCAAAAACCACAAACAAGTAATAAAGAGAGTTACTTCCACCCTTCTTGAACGAAACATAACTAAA
>JAUUDZ010095726.1:0-19814 GCA_032361705.1 Panulirus versicolor
ATCTCATTTCCAGCACATCCACCCTCCTCCGCACAACTCTATCCATAGCCCACGCCTCGCAACCATATAACATTGTTATATAAATATAAATATAATCCAGTGGGTGATACTTTGTCACTCTTGAAGAATTTGAAAAATCCAATATAGCTGCCAAAAGGCTAACATAGTGAGTGATCACCTTTGAATTCACAAAGACACATCATCAGTATGAATGCTGAGTAATTCAACTGAATATAGCTCATATGTTTTGCTTTTTTAGTCAATAAGATTAATCTTTATGCTCTAATCATGACTCAGTCAGTCAATATATCAGAATGCAAGATGACTTAAAGTTTAATTAAGCTTATTTAACAATGAGGGGGGTCAACATTTCTTTTCTTCATCTAAAAAGTTTTTCAATATTTTCACTCCTCTCAGAAACGAAATAAAGTAAGACATGAAAATGGTTCAATTTTCATATCTACCTTGTTCATCCATCATTCCATCCTCCACATAATGAGCAGAATTTTGGTATATAGCTTTATCATGTAAAGTTGCAAATCAAATTTAAGTTCAATGAGGTATATATGGGAAGGTATTGATTGAGAGGGTCAAGGCATGTACAAAGCATCAGATTGGGGAAGTGCAGTGTGGTTTCAGAAGTGGTAGAGGATGTGTGGATTAAGTGTTTGTTATGAAGAATGTATGTGAAAAACACTTGGAAAAACATATGGATTTGTACGTAGCATTTATGAGTCTGGCGAAGGTATATGATAGGGTTGATAGATATGCTTTGTGGAAGGTCTTAGGAGTATATGGTGTGGGAGGTACGTGCTAGAAGAAGTAAAAAGTTTTTACCAAGAATGTAAGGCATGTATACTAGTAGGAAGAGAGGAAAGTGAGTGGTTCCCAGTATAGGTCAGAGTGTGACATCCCCATGGTAGTTTAATTTGTTCGTGGATGGGGTTGTTAGGGAGGTAAATGCAAGAGTTTTGGAGAGAGAGGTGAGTATGCAGTCTGTTTGGGATGAGAGGGCTTGGGAAGTGAGTTAGTTGTTAGCTGATGATACAGCTCTAGTAGCTCAATCGAACGACAAACTGCAGAGGTTGGTGACCGAGTTTGGAAAAGGAGAAAGTTGAGGGTAAATGTGAATAAGAGCAAGGTTATTAGGTTCAGTAGGGTGGAGGGACATGTAAATTGGGATGTAAGTTTAAATGGAGAAAAATAGGAGGAAGTGAAGTGTTTTAGATATCTGAGAGTGGATTTAGCAGTGGATGGAGGGGGAGAAGGTTCTGGGAACAATGAATGTGTGGAAAGGGAGAATGTTATCTCATAGAGCAAAAATGGGTATGTTTGAAGGAATAGTAGTTCCAACAATATTGCATGGTTGCGAGGCATGGGCTATAGATAGGGTTGTAAGGAGGAGAGTGGATGTGTTGGAAATGAAATGCTTGAGGACAATATGTGGTGAGGTATTTTAATCAAGTAAGTAAAGGTAAGAGAGATGTGTGGAATTACAGAGTGTGGTTGAGAGAGCAGAAGAGAGAGTGTTGAAATGGTATGGGCATATGGAAAGAATGAGAGAGGAAAGATTGACAACGAGGATATATGTGTCAGAGGTGGAAGGAACAAGGAGAAGAGGGAGACCAAATTGCAGGTGGAAGGATGGAGTGAAAAAGATTTTGAGCGATCAGGGACAGAACATAGAGGAGGGTGAGAGGCGTGTAAGGAATAAAGTGAATTGGAACAATGTGGTAAACTGGGGTCAACGTGCTGTCAATTGACTGAACCAGGGCACGTGAAGCATCTGGGGTAAACAATGGAAAGGTCTGTGGGGCCTGTGATTTCGGTGCATTACATATGGCAGTAGAGACTGTGCAAACAAATGTGGCCTTTTTGTCTGTTTTCTTGGCACTACCTTGCTGAAGCAGGGGTGACGATACTGCTTCCTGTGGGGTGGGGTAGTGACAGGAATGGAGGAAGGCAAGCAAGTATGACCATGTACATGTGTATATATGTATATGTCAGTGTGTGTATGTGTATGTATACAGTGATTTGTAGTCTTGCTATTCTTGATTAATATCTAAGTCAACTTATCTATCATCATACTGATGTAAATGGACCCCATCTGCGACTGGTAAAACCATAAGTGAGGAGCAGTATCATCTTCACTGGACGAAAAACAGTATAATACCGGTGAGGTACTTCACAAACAAACTGAGCCCACCTTGTTGAAGTAGATCCATAAAAGATACGCATGAGTTGCAATATATAATCATACTTAATTTTTCTTTCTCTAAACCTCAAAAGCCATTTGATTTTCAATTCTGCAAATGTCATGATTTGGCACAGAAAATGAGTTCTCACATTTTTTGTCACCCATTACAAAATGAAAGAAATACAGTAAAGGATATGCACTAACAAGACGCTAATTTATATAGCCATGGCACAACACTAAAGTTAATGTGCAAATTGCCTGACAGAGGCAGTCGTGGGGTGGCAGAGGAAGGACAGATGAAGTTAGAGGATTAACAGGGAGAGGTGAGGCCCATGACTGAATTCAATAAAGCCATATAATCATTTATATAAGATATGCACATAAATATAAATAATATGAACAAATATGTGTTACCATAATTTATCTGGCCATGGTATAGCACAAATATTAATCATTAATTTTCCCATGGAGGTGAAACGGAAACTGCAGAAAGGAGGAAAGAGGTAAAGTTGGTAGTGAGTTTCATGATGTACATTATCACTACTGTATTTATGGCTACTGTTCACAAGTATATACATAAATATACATATATTTTCAAATTTGCACTTTAGAACCTCTTTCAGAGTGACAAGTCTCTGAAATCAGAACCTACACAGTGACCAAGGCATCACAGAATGTCAAAACAATGGTGGCAGGATTTAGACAAAGCCTACACACATCAATACTCATGTGATGATGCCCACGTACATCTTCATATGAAGACTCCTGGCATTTAAAGGTTAAAAATAATGTGTGGGTGTGGCGTTACAGTTCATGGCCTACTATGGCACAGTCAGCTTGAGAATCAGAGGGTGAGGCAAAAGGCCTTGTGTCATCTATGGAGTAACAGTCACTTGACATTTTGCAGAGGGGCACATATAGTTTGTTATCTTCTTTATTACAGGAAAGGTCTGATTAAAACTATTCAGTGAATAACTAAGTCCCTCATACTGCACTTCAACTTATTTTCTTCATTGGCACCAGATGAAGGATCATAGTGCCAATGGAGGTGGAATGGATAATCACCAGACATGCATGGAATGGTTATTCTATTTTTTCATAATTTCTGTGTTCTGCACTGTATCTTCCAGTTCCACTACATCATACGAGGACACTTCTCAATTCCTTTCTTTAATTGAGTCCTTAACTGAAAACTAAAGCAATCTGAGATGCATTCTGCAACATTTGGAGCCAGAATGTTATCATTCAACAGAAAATATATTTTCCCTAGTTCACTACTTTCTTGACATTTCATTAAAATTTACAAATGTAAACAAAGCAACAATCATTTTAGCTGATATGCTGTGCCAAGTGATAAACAATTATGAAATCCCAGACTGACTGCTAACTTTCTAAACCTTTTCTTGAGCTACACCATTCCTAAATCATGCCTGAACACACGGAAATCCTTACTGTAGTCTCTTAAGTGTCATATTATTGTACCTAACCTTACCAGAACAAATTTCTCATATTCTACATCCCAAAACACAAGCAGCAAAGAAGCATAATTTTCTTTAATAAACTAGCCAGTACCCTCAAAACCAGCATCACTTAGGCAGTGCATGAAAACTACCAGGATGTGGGACTGTGTAAACTTCCAGAGGAGTAGCTGCTTCATCAGACTAGATTGTTTGCCTGAGAATCCATTAGGAGAGCCCTATTGCCATAAAATGGCAACTTCATCATCAGACTAGACTGTTTGCCTGGGAATCCATTAGGAGAGCCCTATCACCGTAAAATGGCAACAAACAAATAGTAGGCACTTACTGGTAGTACTAAGAAATCAAGACAGGACGAACAAGCCACCGGTGGATGAATTATACTCAAAAAGTGTAAACCAAACCTCAGAAGAGGAGGAATAACCAAATGATGAATTGGAGATGGATATGGATTTGGATCACAAGACAAAAATACCATTAGATAAGCTTCCATTAGTCAGTTGACAAAGAGAGGAAAAGAAGAATACCTAACAAAAATTATGAAATAACTTAGAAATTGGGACTTTAAGATAAGAAACAAAAATGAAGACGAAAAACAATGCATGAAATACTATAACCTCACATAGAGAGGCAATGATTCTCATTGACATGGGGTTGGTTTCTTGTTGACACCATAAATTATTGAGAAAACTGATAATGTACATTACAGAAGTTACGGAATAATAAGCATATCAGTAAATCAGATACATAAATCTGAGCCTTATACAAGGATATACTCCCTAGCAAGGTAGACCTACTACCAAAAAAAGAGAAGCACTATAAAGCTCAACAAAAACTTTATTTGCACTAAAAAGCTCAACAAAAAATTTATGTACGTGTAAAATAAGGGGAAAATGAGGTTATACCAGGATATTGGAGAGAAAGCTTAAAGAGTGTGACTGAAGTAGTTAGCATCGAAGTAATAAATGCTGACGGTGACATTAATTCATTTCCATTTTCAACTTCCCATCAATAATGAATACTTTCTATAAACATTACAAAAGTCACAAGTTGTCTTGGTATGCGAGGAATCATGAAAGACAAAAATACACTAATTAAAGATATATTTCAATGAACATTCAAAACTTAATTAAGTATGATAAATTTATATCAACAGTGTTAAGTGAATCAGATAACAGAATAGTGATAGCTAAACTAAAGTTAGTGGAAGCAAAAATAAAAGTAACACAGAAACAAAGGAGATTTACCCTGGAAAAAAATTAAACTGAAGAATGACCACAAGAGCTTCAGAACAAAATAAGTATCAACTTACTTGGAGTGAAATATACATAAGAGCAGGATACTGAGGATGAAGAAATGTACAAAACTTAGGTACAAAAGTCAGCATTGAAAAAAAAAAAGGGAAAATGAAAAGCACAATATGGTGAAATGATATTGAAAAAAAAAAGCTGTAAAAGTGAAAATGTGAGCATTTAAAAAAAATGGATGATGACTAGAAAACTATAATATAGGTTTAGCTATGCACAATCTTGAACACAAGCTAAAATGATTAAGAGATGGGCGAAAGATGAAGTCTGGAAAGGCACTGGACAAGATCTAAACACTGAAAATGCTTTTCAGCATAACAAATAATTGCAAAAAGAAACAATGGATACAGTATATGCCATCAAGGATTAGAGTGCAGAAAATCTGTTAGCAGAACCAAAAGTGGTCTATCGATTGAAAAATATTTTGAAGATCTCTTAACTATGATAAAATATGAAGATATTTGTGAACTGGTAAAACAACTGAGGAAATGGAAGAAAATAATATGAAATCCTACCACCTAAGTACTGAAGATGTGAAAAGAGCTCTTTAGAATATGCAAAATGGAATGGCACCAATAGTGCTCATTAATACAACTGATGCTGATGCAATGAAATAGCTCAAACACATATTCAACTGCATGGAAACAGGAAAAGACCCCATCAGATTAGCTGAAATTCATTATCCGTAAATCTATGAGAAAGGAGAAAAGCAGAACTGCAGATATCATGGGAATTGCATCATCATCCCATATATGTAAGACACATGAACACTGATTAAGAACACAGGTATATGAAACATTCGAAAATTGCCAACAAGGTTTTTGACCCAACAAAGGAGCTAATGGTTTAGTTTTCACCCTTAAAAGATTCCTTTAGAAAAGCATTTAAGAACTAAACATAAGATGCCTAACTCTAACAGATTTAGAAAAGGCTTTCAACAGAATTAAGAGAAACAAACTACTGAGGAAATTGGTAGACCATCACAATGGAACAGATATGAAATTGGTACAGGAATAAAAAGTATATACATTCCATCACTATGAACAGAGTCAAGGATAAGGAGACTAACAGCAAGTGATTCAAAATATAAACCTGAATCAGACAGGGAGGAGTATTGCCCCTTATCTTATTAGTAATATATAAAGACAGTGGTCAAAGAGAAACATGCATAAGAGAACATAAAGAGATCAACTCAGCATATGCTAATGATATAGCTATCATAATTGAAAGCAAGAGTAAAAGGCTGCAACGGATAAATGGTCAGGTTGCTTGAATGGAAATGATGTAAAATTCAGTGTTACATATACAGCGAAGACCACCAACATAACAAGTATATGAATTAATCACTTGGGAGTAATATCTCACAAAAATCAACAGAAAACAGATATAAACAACAGAATTATTAAATATAATGTAAGCTTCAGTGTGCTATACCCTTAACTGAAAGCTGCAAATTTACCATTCAATCTGAAAACAATGATCATCAACAACCAGAACAAGTTAAAAGATCCAAGCCATGGAGAATAAGAGCTTTAAGGCTTATTAGAGAAGTTATAAAAATGAATAAGATGAGAAACACCAAGATCTGAATGTTATATCTACATAAGTAAATGAAAAGAACAAGCTAAGGAGGTATGGCCATGTACAAAGAACGAAAGGCACAAGACATGTCAAAAAGTATTTAAAATGGACCCCTTATAGTAGATGTCTTGCAGAACATCCTAGGATGAGACAGATTAAGAGCTTCAAGAACTTGCTTAGAAAAGGAGGGAAACAACGAAAGAAGTTGAAGAAAACAGAGAGTACAAGGGCTGGAACGAATGGAGAATATTGACTTGAGAGGCCACTGACTAAATTTCTGAAAATGGCTGAAATCTCTGTGACTATACTTCTGGAGCACGGATGGGAAAGATACACAATATCTACACCTGAAAAATTCTAGAAGGCATGACTCCAAACTTACATTCAGAAAAAAAAAAATCTACTGGCATGATAGCCATGTTAGAATCTGTAAAATACTACCTATGCACCAAAAAAGAGCATTCAGAAAAACATCCTCCTGGCATATTGGGCATGGAAGACTCTGTAAAATACTTCCTCTGAAACCTAAAGGTGCTGTAAGCACAAAAAGAGAGAAAACTTTAAACATCCAGAGTTTAAGACTCAACAAGTTGCCAGCTATCATCAGATACAGAATTGGATGCAAAGTATAGAAGTTTAAGAGTAACCTAGAAAAGTACCTAAAAAGTGTATCAAACCTGCCAGGCTGTGTGAGCTACACAGGCCTAAGTGCTGCAGCTCCTAGCAGCTTGGTCAACCAATGACCCAACCCAGCAGCCTAAGTCCAGCTTATGCTGTGGGGGTGAAGACCCCACCAGGTATTCACCAGACTGACAGCCACTGAATCTACCTGATGCTTAGTGAGCATGATAAGAATATGTACCAGATGCTAAACAAAACCACCTAATTCTATGAATCTCAATGAGACTATTTAATCAATCATTGTGGATTGTACAAATTTATGCATTATAAGAATGCATTCTCATTAGCAGCTGCAACACAAAATCTGATTTTCTACTGACTGCCAGGTTATTCTCCCACTCAAGCCTGGGCTTTAGGGATTACTGGTTGCACCAGAAATTACACAGAAGACTGGTTTTGTGATAGGAAGCAGAGAGTCGTAATGAATGAGGAATCATCACTGTGGTCACCCATTCCTAGCAGAGTCCCCCAGGATCCGTACCTGAGCCTATACTTTTCATCATTTACATCAACAATATTGACTTAGGGCTCAACAACCTTGAGTCCAAATTTGCATATGACACAAAGATTGGCAATACCATATCAACTGAAGAAAAAAAGGATAAGATGAAAAGGGGATCTTCAAAAAATAGCCAAATGGTCTAATAAATAGCAAAAACCATTTATCATCAATAAATGTCAGTTGTTAGAAGTAGGAAACCTGAACAAAAAAGCTGATTATGAACTGATGGGCCACAAGATAAAGAACACTCCTGGTTTGAGAGATCAAGGGGTCACTGTCTCCAATAACTTCAAATTCTCCAAGCATTACAATCAAGCTACCAAGAAAGCATAAAGGATGTTAAGATTTATAAACAGAGACTTTACATACAAAAGTAAGGACGTGATATTGCCACTATACTTAAGTATAGTGAGACCACACCTTGAATAAGCAGTGCAGTTTTGGGCCCCCCACTTAAGGACATTCTTTAAGTGGAAGCAGTGCACAGAAGAGCAACAAAATTGATTCCCTCCTTGTATAACAATGAGGAGAGACAGTAAGAATCAAACTTGTTCTTCCTAACCAAGAAGTGCCTCCATGCAAAATACTTAAAGGATTTAACAATGTCAATATTGAATATTTCTTTAAAGTTGCACCAGAATTTAAAATGAGAGGAAATGGATTAAAACTTACAGGTCATCAAATTAATCTAAACTGAAATATCTTATTACTAATGGCATTACTGGTGCACGGAATAAGCTCCAAGAAAATGTTGTTCAGGACATCCTTAATATATATTAAAAATTGGGCTTGATCATCACTTATCACTCTCTGGTACTGAATAATTCATCTAATCATACATCACAAAACAGTAGTGTATCATGCTAGCTTCTCAACCACTGATCTCTCCCTGGTCATCCTTCAATATCATACTAATAACGATTAACCCATGCCACCTGCTGTGAGGGAGTAATTAAGAATTACTGAACCATTTTCCAACATCAGGAATAATACAGGGAATGGGAAGTCGAGAGACTGGAGCTTAAGTTTATCTTTAGTGTTGTCTTTAAAACAAAAAGTGAAAGGATGCATGACACATTCATGTTCACTCTACCTTATGACATCCCCATAAAGATTTCCTTCAGGATTATTAATCCTACAAGGTATTTTTTTCTACTGTTTTCCTGTCAGGGTATGCCAGAGGGAGTGGAGGGTGGGAAGAGAGCCTTTGCTTTGCTATCCTTTTCTTCTATTGCTCACAAGGGAGCTTTATTTTTTTCTTTATTTTCTTAAGTGTTAAAGACAGACCACCTCACTTGGACCTTGGGTCTGTGTATCTATGTAACTCAATTCATTCATCAATCCATACCTGACTGTAATTTCTATTCTGTCCACCAATCAACAAGGTCTTCATTAACTTTTAAAGTAGCATGGTTGATTACAAACACATTAAAATTAGAATAAGATTTCATGACTCTTTGCATCTGAAAAAAAAAATCTACAAAGTCCCTCCATCTTATCTAATAAAAAAAAAATGATTATCTGACTTTCAAGTGTACCATTATCGATGTGATTTACTCTGTGACACAGAATGCCAAAAAATACACAGATCAGAAATGATCTATATCCATTCAAGTCTTGCTATGTGCATTAAAAAAGATAAATATTAGTGAATTATGAATGGTCATGAGGGGTATCATGCTCCTAAAACACTTCAGAGATTTCTACGACACCATTTCATTTTTTGTAAACTTCAAAAGTTTTCCATGACTCAGTTTTCATTATCTTATAGTTTTCCTTATGTTCTAAGACTTTTCAAGGCCTTAAAATTAACACTTCTCCATACTCTACATGAGTGCTGGAACTCTGATTCATGAAACTTTTATGAGAAACATATTTCATCTTTTTACATTATATAAGTAACACAATCATTCAGATCCATGAAAATTCCACTACCTTAAAAAATCATTATAACAATTATGGAATCAGGTGTTCAAGGTGCACTACTTAGCTAGAAATATGAAACAATTTAGAACTTCATTCTTAAGCATTACAAGTATTCAAACATAAAATCAGAGTGCAAGAAGAATATTTGCATGCAGTAGTGCCATACATCCAGCCCAAACAAATTTCTATGGTAACTAACATCTACTTCATAACAAAGTTTGTCAACTAGGTTCACTTCAACTCTGTAACAAGAAAACTTGCATGTTTTTAATGGTGCCATCATTCCTCTGTAAGCAGGTTTGGATTTGATTTTGTATAATTTGTAAAGTGCTACAACTTGAAGGTTTTTCAGCACTTTTCAGCATAAAAAATATCTAAAACATCAAAACTATTTAGATAACATCATATATTGTGGCCTCAATTAAAAAATTCACCACTCAGTTTACATCAACACTGCATTCCAAAATTTCTCTAGTACTTTTATTCCTTCCAATGTCATTACACACTTCATATTTGACTCTGAAACGCCTACATTTCTAGAATTCTGTCGATGTACGTTCTACAGTAATAGTGCAATGGCAGGTGTCACATACTGGGGAAGGTCTCCCTTCCATTAAGTGACCATGGGTCAACACAGTATAGTAGTCAACAAAGAATTGTCTTAAAGTGGCTATTTCTCTTACAGAAATATTCGACACCTCACTATCTTTCTTTATTATCTGCAATTTGTTAGTCTTAAGGGATTCCAAGTCCCATCTACTTTACCCTTAGCATCTCTCATTTCATTACTGCTGAAGTCAACATGTCTATGGCACCAGAAATTAAGGAAACTTAATACCGAGTATCAGATGACATCACATTATCAGACAATTGCTAGAAAAGCTTTGAAACAAAGAGATTTTATTGGGTAAAAACAAAGTGCTAATTAAGCAAGCATATCTCTTCACAATATCATTCAATCCTAATATCTTGATAACAGTGGGCAGGGATCTGTGGCAGAGGGAAAGTGTGGGGTAAGCATACAGTAGAATTTATCAATGGGAGAAGTGTTCTCGTGAACAACGATGAAAATCCTAATAAACAGCTTCTTTCATTTCGTAGAATAATCCTACACAAAGTTTGCTTTCGTATAAGTCTAATGGGATTAGTACACTAAATTCCCAAGACTGGACAGGCCACTAAAGGAAGGGGATCAAATAGATAATATAATGTAAACACAGTACATGTATATTCTATATTTAGAACTGAACAGACTGAAAACCTAACTCAACATTCCACTGGGGCAAAGATTCACCTTGAATTCAATGTTTTAATAGAGACGTCTGTTAACAAACCCCATCTATATGTGTTTAAACTGCAAGTGAAAAGTAATCTTTGGTGAGGCTCTGTCACTCCCAATGGATGAAAAGAAGTACATTGTGAAGTGGAACTTTTAACTGGAAATTAATCCACCGTTTCCCAAGTCCTGATTGAAGGGCAGCCTAGATGCTGCATGAACCTCATGAAATGGGTCCTGAGATTGTATGCAGCAATGAAAAAAAAATATATATAAATATATCACAGTACAGAATAGTCATCACCTGCTTTCAAGCACATGGTGCTGCCATGGTAACAAATGCATGCATGGGAGCATGCTTTGATTATTTTCATCTGAAAGTTAACAAAGTTGTTCCATCAGCTTCCCCAAATGTTCCCTTATCTCCACCTCCACAGTCTAGTCCACTCTTCGAGTCTTCTAGCATAGTAAAATAAGAATAAGGAAAAGGAGTACAAATCAGGACCTGATAATGATAACACAATGTACTAAGTATAACCTATCACTTCATAACACTATCAATATACACATGTTGATAATACTGCACACTTACGATACTTTCTTAGAAAACATATCGGTTAAAGACATGTATAGCTGTAAATTTCCATCATCGTTGTCTTACTGTTTACTGTATTTCTTTTTAAATAAATGGTTGTATCGGTGGGAAAAAATCACAGGTGTGTACAAAGCCAACAAATATGGGGACAATTAATGCCTTATTTGCAGTGCAAAAGGTTTATACAATTTCCTTCATAGTCTTTCCGTCTTCAAAAACAAATTAAAAAACAAAAAGTTTCATAAAGTCAGTGCAACATAAACAAGTACTCTAATGCTAGAAATGCATTTCTTTGAAGGCTATCCATTCCCAGTTTTGTTGGCAGTGGACACACACAAAGCACTCTGAGTTTTTCCCTTCAAAACACTATACAGAAAGCTTGAGTCACTTAATTATAATTAAGAGCAGTATCTTTCTTAAAGACACAAGTGCTGGAAATCCAACCAATATAACTAATCAGTTTTAAATTTCATTTAGAATCTTAAGTACTAATCAAGGCCTAAGAGGGAAATGGAGGTAATACTCTACACATCCCTTCCAATTTGATGTATAAAATGACCCTGCTGGAAACAAAATCAACAATACAGAAACACCTTTACCAACTTGTTCGATTTGAAAATTCTACTTAAGAAGAGGAGCACAAATCTGACATGGACTTCATACACTCTAAGATCTCAAAGACAGAAAGCTGGGGGGTGAAACAATTGCCTGATTTCAAATCTTCCAGTATTTTGGGCATTGAAAAATGATCTGATAAAACACAACTTAACCTGAGGAGTTTTCTTTTCCTAACATACAAGTGAGTTTTAAATAACACTACAATTGTAATCATACTGTTCCAAAATGTACATGTAGACTAAGGTAGAGATGGCAATTACTTAGCTTAAAGCTTGTGGTGGCATTTGGCCCAAGTGAGGATTAAGGTAGGTAAACCTTATGGTCATCTTTCAGTGGATACCTCAGGGGAGGCAGAAATAAGTCTTGGATTTATCCACTGTAGGAGATGGTCTGGATGATCAGTGAAACTCATCAGGTAAGGGGCTTGGTGAAGGGATTAGAGTTAGGCTTTTATGACTCTTACACAGTTCTTCCACTGTCAGCTTTTATGACTCTTACACAGTTCTTCCACTGTCACTCGTTTCATGTAATTAAATTTTTTCGTGATTAGTTTTTCCTGAACCCTGTGTAACTGCATTACCTCTTGCTAGATGACTTCCGTAAACACAACATTTTACTGAGCATGAAGAAAACTTAGCAACAGAAGAAAAAAAAAATTATAAATAACTACATGATGAGTTTCGTCTTCCCAGTATGTCTTAATAATATTACAGCTGTAATCATTTAAAGTTCTAATATCTACAATGTAGACTTTGGCATTAACAAGTGATTACAAGTTAAAAGCTGTGGGTTTCACCCAGTATCCCTGCAAATACAGCACCTAACATTGGGAATATACTTAGTAAAAACCAGGTAAAGTCTTCGAGGGGTCTTCACCCCCACACCCTCCAGACCCTGGACTGCCAGATTTAAGACATCAGAGTGCACGTCATTTGAAAACAACTATCAAAAATTATTTTTAACAGACAAGAAGAAGCCACTAAAAGTGTTTCTACACAGATCTGAATAGTCAATTGCAACTTAAGCACTTTGAACGCCTATATACATCACATTTTCTCAAACTGCATATTTCTTGTAAGTAGATATAAGTAAAAAGAAAAAAAATATATCCAACAAGCTTACCCAAACTAGTCTCAACTCAAAGCAAACTGTCAGTTCAAACAATCCCATGATGGTGTCACTTGGTGGCCTTACAATGGTGTCAAATATAATTTGGAATTCCTATGTGAACTGTATCTGTTTACTTACAGAAATGAAGATCTGTGCATTGTTCAATCCAATAAACATTCTTTTTTTCCATAACCCCATATTTTCCTTTGCCTTCAAATCCGTGCCCTCTTTTGTTAGATTCTTAAGCTGTAAGACAGAAACTATAAATAATAAACAATCCTTCCTGCATAAAATATATTCTACTACCATACATCAACAAACAAATGCAACTGTTTCATCCTACACTACTGATTTAGTTACCTCTGAATCCATTCTTACGATTCATACTTGGCTGCAAGAATTTTATGCTAACCTTGATAAATGAAGTTATATTTCAAAACAGTGTACTCCAATCCCTGTTCATCTCACAGTGTCCTTAACCTTCAAAGCTCTACTCTCTTCACAGGGTAGTGATGCCATACCTTAACCCTTAAACAGCAGTTTTACTAAACCTCCATAATCCAGTCCCATACTTGAAAACATTCAAACAATTTTCCCCCCTATGAACTGTGTATATCATGCTTTTATAAAAGAAAATACCAAAAAATTAGTATACTTTCCTTTAAGTAGGTGTGGGAAGGTCAGCTTATGCTGACAAATTAGATGCCCATAATCCATGTGAATACATTGTATATTATGGATTTCTTTCCAAGTGTTACTGCATTTTATATACAACTAATCACATTACACAATTTATGAATTCTTTTCACTGCATAACTTCACATTAAAGACATGTATTTTTTAAGAACTTGTATCCTTTACACATTTTACATACTAGTATTTCTTTACATATTACTACTTAATTTTACATATTCATATGTTACACAAAACTTTGCTTTCATATATATAAATGAACATACAATTCTATTTTCACCATATATATCAACACCCATACCCAAAAAATTTTCCTTGTATTCTAAAACTAACTAAAATAGTGAGAGCCTGGTATCCCTAAACACCAAAAAAATCAGCAAAATACACTGTAATACAAGGGGATTGCAGTGTTGGCAAAATACACCTGTAATGTTGTAGGAGACCCAGTCAACTAATGAAATCTTAGTTACTATTAGCAGCAAATTGCTTTTTCATATGTATATTTATGCTAGTTTTATTATTAAGTCCATTTCAAGAATGCGATGCCAAATATTCTAATTCACTGAAATTTACCAGGGGTTGCAACTACTTTAAATGGAAATCCACAATCAATTTCCATAGTTCAACAAAGCTATATAGTAGCTTTTCTGGCCCATAAGACATCTGGTGAAAGAGACCAGTACACTGTCTATTGTGGTAACATCTGGTGATTGCTGCCAAACTATCCAAAATGGACTTGTGAGATACATCTGGCATGATGGCCAAAATAAAATTCTCAAAAACTGAAAGAAAAGCATATTGTTGCCATAATTAATACCATTTCAGGGGAAAGGCTATGCATAACATGTCAATACAAATGAATTTCCGACTCTTCTGCAATATGCTTGTATATCTTATATTTCAATACTAACAATGTACTTCAGTGTTTAAGGAGACTCAGTGCTGATAGCTGGCTTCCCACTCAGCTAAAGCATGTATTCTCAATTTGATGTCCTGAGGGTGACAGAGATGCAGGGTATTTTTCTCTAAATGCGACAGTATGTTGCTGAAGCTTCTATGGACAACTGATAAAAACAAACATCAGCCGGGTATCTTAAACTCATTAACTCATTAAAATGTGAGCAAAGTCTGTCATATGACATATGGAACAGATTAAGGGTTAAAAATGGCAGCTCTCACATCTCAGAACATATGAATCACCAGATGTACTTGCAAGAAATTCTATTACCAAAATTAAAGAATTTCTGAGTTGCACTACTACTTCAAAGTGTTTCTGCATATTGCTGATGCATTGTGATGGTTTTCCTTATGAGAAAATATCCATCTAAGACCTATCATTGTAATAATCAGTAGTTCGTGCTGAAACCTTACTGATTTTGTTTTTCTAGCAATGGCATTTTTCTTTCCTTTCCATAATAACTGACAAGACAGAGGCATAAACATTTACTGATCATGACTATATCAAATGATATGAAAAATGCACAGTTGAGAAAAGGAAGATTGAGGAACATATTACAGATGTACAGTATGGTTCATAAGCCAGTGTGTATCTAATTCAAGAAAATTGTATGGTGCTCGTAAAATGCACATTGAGAACATCGTTGCAGACGTACAGTATCTGATTCCATTCCAGATATTTGTCACATTCATTAACTTTTATACTAAATTATGAAACTTGAAACATTTACACAAGAACATATTTTCCTTAATTTCTTTCCTAATTCATACTACATATAGCTGAGGGTCTGACAATGAAACAGAATCAATCTTTCACCAATGACCTATGCTCTTCTTCACAACTATATACCCAAAAAGCATTCACTATCAATACATTTACATGATTTTTCATTTTCAAGAGAGAATGGGGTATCAGTACTTAATGACATGATCTCTGACATCTAATGACTTATCTTTCCTGCAAGAGAACTCACACACTTTTCTATAACATTATTAATGTAAGGTTCACCAAGTAACCAGATAGGCCTTTGCTTCAGTAAATATTCTAATGTTTTATAATTTTAGTAAAACCTATAACAACGAAGGAAGAGTTTAAATCATTTCAAACTTGCGCAAAGTTTTCATTTGATATTCTGTACGTAACACATCACATAAATGATATCTAAGAATACTTTGCCGAGGACTGAAAGCTGACAGAGTAATACACAAGCATTGATTATCACAAGTTTTACCAAGAAAATTTCACCAATTTCACAGTAATCAAATCTGCACATTTTCATCAAAATTCAGAAATCATTGAAGTTACACATAGAGTCTATCCACTGATGAAGATATATCAAACATACTACAGGCATTTTTCTAGCCTAATTTATCTTCAACTGGTCAATGATGCAACCACTTCAACTTTCAGAATTTCAAGTATATGGAACACATTAGTTATGACAAACACCAAAACAGCTCCATTTCTCCTTCAGCGTGTGTGTGTGTGTGTTTGTGTGTGTGTTGGAGCGCGAGAGCAGGCAAGCTACTGCGAGACAAGAGGCCCAACTGGAGCCTGAAGCAACTTGGCCATAAAACTGATCAACACCAAGTGTGGTGCAGACCCAGCAAAGCAGAGTGGAGTCCCGGCATGACTGGCGCTGCCAGAGTTTACCCTGAGCGTTCCACAGCAACCTGCCCACTACTGGTACGAGTCAAGGCCATTGCTCGCGCCCCTCCTCCAACATGCAACTGCAAGCAATCCTAAACCCGCCCCGCACGCCACACCTGCGGCCTTCCCTCCCCTACAAACCTGACTGACTGGTGAAATGAGGCGTCCGGGTGGTGGGATAGTGATGGGGTGAGGTTGGTGAGAAGCTGGAAGGAGAGTGTGGGGCTGGAATGAGTCATTCACCGTCTGGGTTATGCTCCATTGCCCTCACCACCACCACCACAGCAACATGCACTACCGCCCGTCACACTGCTAATTAAATTCGTTAATTGACGCTTTATGTGGCTGCACGGCATTTCTGCGTCCTCTACACTAACGTGGAAATTGGTATTTCGAAAATTATGAGAAGTGTTATCCTTACCTGACTAAAAATTGTAGTTATCCCTAGAAATAAGAGATCCTACAAACAAAACATCGGTCACAGCCTAGACCATCCCATGAAGACCTGTAGTCTGGAAAATTGATAAAATGTTACAGAAAATTATTTCTCTACTACAATTGGACAAAAATAATTAATAAACTATATTGATAATATTGAATAATGCAAAATCTTTATAAAAACTTAGTTATGCGTACCTCTGGTGTTCTTGAATATCAGTTTTCATTTGACAGTAAACTTCTGTGACGTCAAGAAAGCACATGACGTCACATACGCCACCATGACGACATGGAAGGGTGGTAAACATACCGTCCTGCTACAACAACATAATATATATCTTTCACACTTGTTGCCTTCTCTTAAGTGTACTTTATCCCACTCAACATATCTGAAAATATAAAAGGCACCATTAAATCCATATTAGTATTAGAAGTTATAAATTCTTAAGCCTTCCGACATTGGAAGGGTTGGTACGAGTGTACCTTCAACGCAGTTGAAAACATCCCTTATCTTTTTCAGAAAAACACCAGTGTAAAGTATTAGACGTCTATGATGTGTAAATACTCGAAATTCTCTATGAAACGACATTGAAAGAAAGATTTTTAAATTAATCTTTCAGAAAATGAGCATTCAGACATTCCTTCCTGTCAAGCATTAGTAATTTGATGGTACGCTCGGTAATATTAATGAGCTGGCATGAAACCCAAGCGTATGACAAGAATTTGTCTCAGGAGTGAGAAAACAAAGTAATATTGGGACACCATGACCCATTACACGTTGTTATTTACAGCGCTGGATTATAGCATCATCATTTTTTTTCTGACATCAAGAATCTGAAAAGGTTTTATGTGTCGAATAGGGAAGTCCAGGAGGCCCGGGATGGCTTCCAAACACCTGTACACTATACCATCTAATAAGAACCTACGATAGCACGGTCATTCCCTCCTCTTGATTCATTGCTTTGATGTTAAGGAAAATGAAATCATGTGGTGGTCTGAATCTATAATGTAACTCAACCACTGAAGACAATGGTTCGCAAAGCAAACAGAAAAGAGCAGAGGGAAGATATCATGGCTTGCAATGACATCTTGTGACGAGGGGTGAGGCTGGCAAATGAGATGAAGGTGACGCCAAGAAGAATGGTCAGAAATAATGGTACGTAATGGTGATGCTTCATCTTCAGATAGAACTTTGACCAGGAGAGATAGGTACTGTCAGGCCTGGCATTAGGTTCATAATCAGTTCTATCTATATTACATGTATCTCTGTCACTCTATCTTTCCCGGCATTGCGGTACGTGGGTTAACACAGTAGCTGACGTATTTATCACAGCACCTCAGGAAGGGCCTGGCTACCCAGCCCACCTTGCTATGCACTCAGACGTACACATCGGCTGACATGAATCCTGCTCAGCCACATGGTCTCTGCCTCCCGGCCATGAACGAGACTTAAGGACGGATACAAACAATATATCCCAGGAGAAATGAACCATACAGGCGATCATGGTTTCCATACGAACCTGAGGTCACCAGAGAGGGCACCAGGGCTGGGAAATCAGTTCATTCGGAGGCCCAGCGTGGGATATGATCAATGGTGCTGAACATATTGCTGCTGCACCGAGGTGGACACCAGGGAGGCAAGTTGGCGGGTGGCCACCACCACCACAGCACCAGTTGCTCCCAGTATTACCCGCCATTACAGCTTCCACCGCCGAGTGAACCGAACTTCAGCCTAAGATGAACCACATAAGTGTACAATACGTTTACGTGTATTGTACAGTTAATGACAGGTGGGACGAGGCCACACCGATGCAACCTATTACAATAATCCCAAATGCATTCATGTAGACAGGAGATATAAAACTGGTGTGAGATTAATGTTCGGCCTGTCATGTTCGAACGTGCGATCATCATCATTATACCCTGAACACTCACCACTTCATGTCGCGTGTAACGAAAGGCAGACATAAGGGCATTTAATGGCGTCATGTACACAACAGACGAGCTGCCAGCTACATGTTGACGTGGGCCGTCACTGGGTGGCCCATGCCAGGGACTGCGACCTAACCAGGACCATCTGAGGTAGTCGACA
Organism: Panulirus versicolor; assembly: GCA_032361705.1. NCBI lineage: Eukaryota > Metazoa > Arthropoda > Malacostraca > Decapoda > Palinuridae > Panulirus > Panulirus versicolor. The sequence goes on from JAUUDZ010095726.1 coordinate 19,103, forward strand.
ACAGCAGTGTACACAACCACACAATTAGAGACAGTTATTAGGTGGGTGAACTGGATAGCGCGAAGTGGTTAGATGTGGTATACGGGAGGGAGGGGGGGGGTGAGGTGACCCAGGCCCAGCAGAGGAACTTAGTGAGTGATGCTTGGCGATGGATGACACAATCTAGTGTCATTACATCATACATGGTCACTAGAGATTGAAGGTGTACAAATAAGGCCATTGTTCGCCTGTTCCTGACACTAACTTATCAAAAAATGGAAAGATTATTCCATATAATGTAATATAACACACATACACACACACACACACACACACACACAGGAAGGTGGGCCGTCTTGATAACTGTGTCTTTCCCTCCACCTTGAAGTTTGGGAACTGTTTACCTTTTCATGTCTTCTCCCAGTAAACACGAGCTGACATTTTCAAGAAAAAACAAACAAACAGGTGGATCACTTCTTCCACAACTCGTAAATTCTCTCCACGTCTCTTATTTTTTTTCCTTTTTATTAACCTATCTTTACTTCCACTTAGGCCTGCCCATGATGTGGACTTTTGTTTGTGACTGGAGAATCTACTATCGAAAGTGCTCACCGTTTCTTTTTTCCTCTATTTCAGTGATGATTGTGCATCTAGCTCATCACGGTGACAACAGGTGACCAAACCTGAGAGACAGATCCTCTTCCTTCTTGTGGAAAGGTAAGATGGGAGGGGA
>JAUUDZ010095946.1:0-19807 GCA_032361705.1 Panulirus versicolor
TCTTGTGTGGGTGTTTGGTGGAACTATCCTGTTTGGGTGTTGTGTGGGGTTATCCTGTGTGCGTGTTGTGTGGGACTATCCTGTTTGGGTGTTGTATGGGGTTATCCTGTGTGGGTGTTGTGTGGGACTATCCTCTTTGGTTTTTGTATGGGGTTATCCTGTCTGGGTGTTGTGTGGGACTATCCTGTTTGGGTGTTGTGTGGGGTTATCCTGTGTGGGTGTTGCGTGGGACTATCCTTCTTGGGTGTTGTTTGAGGTTATCCTGTGTGGGAACTGTGTGGAACTATCCTGTTAGGGTGTTGTGTGGGGCTATCCTGCGTGCATGTTGTGTGGGAACTACCCTGTTTGGGGGTTATTTTGGGTTATCCTGTGTCGGTGTTGTGTGGGACTATTTTGTTTGGGTATTGTGTGGGGTTATCCTTTGTGGGACTATCCTGTTTGGTTGTTTTGTGGGGTTATCCTGTGTGGGTGTTGTGTGGAACTATCCTGTTTGGGTGTTATGTGGGGTTATCCTGTTTGGGTGTTGTGTGGGACTATCCTGTTTGATTGTTGTATAGGTTTATCCTGTGTGGGTGTTGCGTGGAGCTTTCCTCTGTCGGTGTTATGTGGGACTATCCTGTTTGGGTGTTATATGGGGTTATCCTGTGTGGGTGCTGTGTGGGACTATCTTATTTGGATGTTGGGTGGGTTTGTCCTGTATTGGTGTTGTGTGGGACTATCCTGTTCTGGTGTTGTTTGGGGTTATCCTGCTTGGGTGTTGTATGGAAGTCTCCTAATTGGGAGTTGTTTCGATTTATCCTGTTTGGATGTTGTGTAGGACTATTCTGTTTGGGGTGTTGTGTGGGGTTATCCTGTATGGGTGTTGTGTGGGACTATCCTTTCTGATTGTTGTGTGGGGTTATCCTGTGTGCGTGTTGTGTCGGACTATCCTGATTGGGTGTTGTGTGGGGTTATCGTCTGTGTGTGTTGTGTGGGACTATCTTGTTTGAGTGTTGTGTGGGGTTATCTTGTGTCGGTGTTGTGTGGGACTATCGTGTTTGGGTGTTGTGTGGGGTTATCCTTTGTGGGTGTTTTGTGGGACTATCATGCTTGGGTGTTGTTTCGGGTTATCCTGTGTGGATGTTGTGTGGGACTATCCTGTTTGGGTGTTGTGTGGGGTTATCCTGTGTGCGTGTTGTATGGAACTCTCCTGTTTGGGTGTTATGTGGGGTTATCTTGTGTGGGTGTTGTGTGGGACTATCCTGTTTGGGTATTTTGTGTCGTTATCCTTTGTGGGGCTATCCTATTTGTGTGTTGTGTGGGGTTATCCTGTGTGGGTGTTGTGTGGGACTGTCCTGTTTGGGTGTTGTGTGGGGATATCCTGTGTGGGTGTTGTGTGGGACTATCCTGCTTGGGTGTTGTTTTGGGTTATCCTGTGTGGGTGTTGTGTGGGACTATCCTGTTTGGGTGTTGTTTGGGGTTCTCCTCTGTGCGTGTTGTATGGGATTATCCTGTTTGGGTGTTATGTGTGGTTATCCTTTGTGGGTGTTGTGTGGGACTATCCTGTTTGGTTATTGTGTGGAGTTATCCTTTGTGGGACTATTCTGTTTGGGTGTTGTGTTGGGTATCCTGTGAGGGTGTTGTGTGGGACTATCCTGTTTGAGTGTTGTGTGGGGTTATCCTGTGTGGGTGTTGTGTTGGACTACCCTGTTTGGGTTTTGTGTGTGGTTATCCTGTGTGGGTGTTGTGTGGGACTATCCTGCTTGGGTGTTGTTTGGGATTATCTTGTGTGGGTGTTGTGTGGGACTATTCTGTTAGGGTGTTGTGTGGGGTTATCCTGTGTGCGTGTTGTGTGGGACTATCCTGTTTTGGTGTTATGTGGGGTTATCCTGTGTGGGTGATGTGGGGGATTATCCTGTTTGGGTATTGTGCGGGGTTATCCTTTGTGGGACTATCCTGTTTGGGTGTTGTGTGGGGTTATCCTTTGTGGGTGTTGAGTGGGAATATCGTGTTTGGTTGTTATGTGGGGTTATCCTGTGTAGGTGTTGTTTGGGACTATCCTGTTTGGGTGTTGTGTAGAGTTATCTTGTGTGGGTGTTGTTTGGAGCTTTCCTCTATCGGTGTTGTGTGGGACTATCTTGTTTGGGTTTTATGTGGGGTTATCATGTGTGGGTGTTGTGTGGGACTATCCTATTTGGATGTTGTGTGGGTTTATCCTTTGTGGGTGTTGTGTGGGACTATCTTGTTGGGTGTTGTTTAGGCTTATCCTGTGTGGGTGTTGTCTGGAACCATCGTATTTGGGTGTTTTGTCGGTTTATCCTGTGTGGGTGTTGTGTGGGACTATCCTGTTTGGGGTGTGTGTGGGGTTATCCCGTGAGGGCGTTATGTGGGACTATCCTCTTTGGGTGTTGTGTGGGGTTATCCTGTGTGAGCGTTGTGTGGGACTATCGTTTCTGATTGTTGTGTGGTGTTATCCTGTGTTGGTTTTGTGTGGGACTCTCCTGTTTGGGTGTTGTTTGTGGGTTATCCTGTGTGGGTATTGTGTGGTGCTATCTTGTGTGGATGTTGTTTGGGGTTATCCTGTGTGGGTGTTGTGTGTAGCTTTCCTGTGTGGGTGGAAGGTTTTACAGAAGTACAACTGTCAGTTTGCTCCGAAGTGACATTGATGGCGCTGGACGACGGGGCACTACACTGGTGCATAAGATTCTCTTGTCCTCCAAGTCGTTGAGTTTACTCGTCCCATCCATGGGTCACAGCATCTGTAATGATGCAGCGAAAGTCTTCCTGGTAAACTTCTTACTGTGACCACAGGACTGACGGGTAGGATAGCGAACGGTGATTGTGTATTGTGCTGGAAGTCTGGCATCTAAGATATGAACAACCATCCTTGTGTTTGACTCTTTATGGAAGGAGTTGCGCTGCAGCAGCAGTATGGGTTGACCAGGGAGTGAAGTCACTTCCTTGAGACTCTCTTAAATCTTTCTCGACAACGGCCATTTGATTCTCTGGGAAGCTCAGCATTTTTTTCTTTCTTTTTTCATGAGCAGTTTGATGATTAAAAACAGGTGCAAACTTTTCTTTATCATTAGTCACGCCCAAGTGATGGTAGACCATAAAGATGGTAGAGTGATTTTTCTCCAATTTGATTATTCGTTGGCTTTTCTTTCTGAATCAGTCATTCCCTTCTGTTCGTGCGGAACACGTCAGTTACTCAACAACATCGCTATCGAAAGGAACTTTGACGGCAGCGCAATTCCCTTTCAGTTCTTCAGAACGTTTCGAGTGAAAGCATTTGCCAATTCTTGAACGTAATAGCTCTCACTAGGTATGTCGATGGCTTGCAGGAGAGCCGTGCCATCAGTAATGAAAGTTACAGTCCATAAGCTGCCAGCGATGTGTGTGTGCGTGTGTGTGTGGAGGAGGCTTAGGGCACTTTATATGTAAGAAGACTTAGTAGATTAATTTTCCTACCACTCTGGACTGCACTATGTAATCTTCGAAACTAATTATCATCCCTCATGAGTTGGTTGGTCTGACGTTGGACTACAATATAATGTACAAAATGTCTCAAAGAAAATATCTGATGCTTCTTTATTTTGCAGATGACATTTCTTAAACCGAACTATGTCTGGTGGAACCACATCATTGATTTCGATCACAATCAAACGGACTGAAGGAACACGGTCCCCATCTATCTCGAGTCAAGAGCTGAGTCATATGTTGTCTCTGGGCAGCAGATGACGGTTGACCGACCAGTGCACCACCTCATGTACTGGTTGTCCACCACCTCAACATCCATCTGTCCAGTCCAGCTCTGGCGGGTAATGCCCAATAAACCACCAGACTTGCTTCATCACGACGTACACATGCGATTCATGTATTCTCAAGCTATGTTTAGAAAGGTTCTTATAAAACCTGAAATAAACCACTCTCCAGGCCAGGCCAACTGACCAGCAGTAAAACAGATCCACAATATAGATAAGCTGTTGAACACGCTATCTCACAGGAGGTAAGGAATCTGATGTTGTTGATTACAGCGGAATACCTCAGCTGCCGACCGGCGGCAGCACATTGCTTGGAAGTCGGGGTCCCCGGGAACCTGTGTCATCTGCTGACGTTGGCGGCAGCATAGTACTGACGCTGGGGCATCATAGTGCTGGAGGCTGGCCTGTGTCAGCTGATAACGTTGGCGGGAATACATGGATGAAGTATAAGTAAGTTAATAGTCTATACTTACAAACATGTCTTGACGACGTCTTTTGACAGTGCACAGCAACACATGCGATAAACATTAAGTTCCTACAACACCTGGGGGTAAATGTAAAGTTTCTACAAAACCTGGGGTAAGCATACAATCCCTACAGCACATGGGGTAAACAAGCAGTTCCTACAACACCTGGAGCAAACATACAGTTCCTACAACACCTGGGGTAAACATAGAGTTCTTACAACACCTGGGGTAAACTTGCAGTTCCTACAACACTTGTGGTAAACATACAGTTTGTACAACACCTGGGATGAATATACAGTTCTTCCAACACCTGGGATAAACATACAGTTCTTACAACACCTGGGGTAAACATTCAGTTCATACAGCAACTGGAGTAAACTTACAGTTCCTACAACACCTGAGGTAAACACACACTTCTAACACACCTGGGGTAAACAGGCAGTTTATACAACACCTGTGGTAAACATACGGTTCCTACAACATCTGGGTTAAACATACAGTTCTTACAACACCTGGGGTAAACATTCAGTTCACACAACACCTGGAGTAAACAAACATTTCCTACAACACCTGGGGTAAACATACAGTTCTAACAACACCTGGGGTAAATATGCAGATCTTACAACACCTGTGGTAAACATACGATTCCTACAACATCTGGGGAAAACATACAGTTCTTACAACACCTGGGATAAACATATAGTTCCTACAACATTCGTGGTAATCATATACCTCCTACAACACATGGGGTAAACATGCTGTTCCTACAACGCTTCGGGTAGATATACAGTTCCTAAAACACCTGGGGTAAACATACAATTCCCATAACAACTCGGGGGTAAATACAGGTCCTACAACATCTGGGGCAAATATACAGTCCCTGCAACACTTGAGGTAAACATACAGTACTTACAACACCTGGAGTAAACATGCAGTTCCTACATCACCGGGTAAACCTACAGTTTTTACAACACCTGGGGTAAACATACAGTTCTTACAACACCTGGTGGTAAATATGCAATTCCTACAACACCTTGGGAAAACATACAATACTTACAAGACCTAGGGAAAACATGCAGTTCCTACAACACTTCGTATAACAATATAATTCTTACAACACCTGGGGTAAACACAATTTTTACAAAACCTGGAGAAAACAAGGGTTTCCTACAACACCGAGGGTAAACTTATAGTTCTTACAACATCTGGAGTAAATATGCAGTTCCTACAACACCTAGGGTAAACTTGTAGTTGTTACAACACCTGGGGTAAACTTACAGTTCTTACAACACCTATGGTAAACATAAACTTCTTACAGCACCTGGGGTAAACATGCAGTTCCTACAAGACTTTGGGTAAATATAGAGTTCTTACAACATCTGGGGTAAACACACAGTTCTTACAACTCCTGGGGTAAACATACAATTTCTACAACACCTGGGGTAAACATACAGTTCCAATAATACGTGAGGTAAACATACATTTCCAACAACACGTGGGATGAACATGCAGTTCCTACAACAACTGGGGTAAACATGCAGTTCCTACAACACCTGGGGTAAACATACAATTCCTTTAACAACTGGGGATAAATACAGGTCTTACATCACATAGGGCAAACATACAGTCCCTACAACACCTGGAGTAAACAAACAGTTCTTACGAAACCGGGAGTAAATATACAGTTCCTGCAACACCTAGGGTAACCATACAACTCCTACAACACCTGAGGTAAACATCCCGTTCTTACAACACCTGGGGTAAACATACAGTTGCTATAACAACTGGGGCTGAATACAGGTTCTACAACACCTGGGACAAACATATAGTACCTACAACACTTGGGGTAAACATACAGTCTCCTACAGCACCTTGTGAAAATATGAATTTCCTACAACACCTGGGGTAAGCATAAAGATCTTACAACACCTGGTGTAAACATGGTTGCTACAACACCTGGAATAAACATACAGTTCCTACAACACCTAGGGTAAACATAGTTCTACAACACCTCGAGTAAACATAAAGTCCCATGCATTTCCCACAACACCGGGTAAACATACAGTTCTTACAACACCTGGGGTAAACATACAGTTCTTATAACACCTGGGGTAAACATACAGTTCTTACAACACCAGTGGTAAACATTCAGATCTTACAACACCTGTGGTAAACAAGCAGTTCCGACAACACTTAGGGTAAACATAAAGTTTGTACAACATCTGGGGTAAACATGCAATTCTTACAACACCTCAGATAAACATACAGTTCTTCCAACACCTGGGGTAAACATACAATTCCTACAACACCTGGTGTAAACATACAATTCCAACACGTGAGATAAACATACATTTCCAACAACACGTGAGATGAATATACAATTCGTAGAACAACTGGGGTAAACATGCAGTTCCTACAACACTTGGTGTAAACAAACTATTCCTATAACAACTGGAGGTAAATACAGGTCCTACATCACCCAGGGTAAACATGCAGTCTCTACAACACCCGGGGTAAACATACAGTCCTCAAAAACACCTGGGGTAAACATACAGTTCCTGCAGCACCCGGGGTAAACATACAGTCCCTAAAACAACTGGGGTAAACATACAGTTCTTACAACACCTGGAGTAAACATGCAGTTCTTACATCACCGGGTAAACATACAGTTCTTACAACACCTGGGGCAAATATGCAATTCCTGCAACACCTTGGGTAAACATACAGTTCTTACAACTCCTGGGGTAAACATACAATTCATACAACACTTCGGGTAAACATACAATTCTTACAACACCTGGGGTAAACATACAGTTATTTGCAACACCTGATGCAAAGATGGATTTCCTACAACACCGTGGGTAAACATGTAGTTCTTATAACACCTGGAGTAAACATGCAGTTCCTACACCACCTGGGGTAAACATGCAGTTGCTACAACTCCTGGAGTAAACAGTTCTTACCCCACCTGGGATAAACATACAGTTCTTACAACACCTGGGATAAACATACAGTTCTTACAACACCTGGGGTAAACATGCAGTTCCTACAACGCTTCGGGTAAATATAGAGTTCTTACAACACCTGGGGTAAATATACAGTTCTTACATCACCTGGGGTGAACATGCAGTTCCAATAACACTTGGGGTAAACATGCAGTTCCTACAAAACCTGGGGTAAACAAAGTCTTTGCAACACCTGGGGTAAACATACATTTCTTACAATAGCTAGGGTAAACCCTTTACTCTTGAGCTTCGTTTCACTCAGAACCAGAGCATCCAGGTTTCCTTCCTAAAAAATGCTACCTATCTTTCCTTTCTTCTCATCTTGGTTACATCCACACACATTCAGACAACCCAGTCTGAGCCTTCGAGGAGGATGAGCATTCCCCAATAGGCTCCTTCTTCTGTTTCCTCTTTTAAAAATTGAAATACGAGAAGGGGAGGGTTTCCATCCTCTCGCTTCCACCCCCTTAAGTCGCCTTCTATGACACGCAGGGAATATGGAGGTAGAATTCTTTCTGCCCTACCTATGGGGATGCCACTTGAAAATTGTGAACAGACTTAGAAAGGAAAACCAACTGAGGTGGTTAGAGGCTAATGGGTTACAATATATTCACAAGCATCTACACTTGTGGCCACATAGAGCAAACCTAGAGCAAGGATTAAATCCCATATTGGTCCTTAAGGAAATGCGCTTGTATGACCATTTGCCCCAAGCAGCTAAATAGTATCTGTAGTTTTTTTCTACAAATAGGGTGCCCTTGAGAAAAATGTCACTTTCTAAAATGGCAAAATTAAGTTGAGTATGCAAGGCATTATCATGATTTTTTTCCTTTTACCAATCTTCCCTTACAAAAACTATTTCATCTGCTGCTTCACCATAAAATGATCAATCAAACATTCTCGAAAAATATCATGATGTATATTACGATGTAAATCACAAAGGTGATTTAGCAAGGCAACCTGCATTCTTTTCTAATTAGATTTTGAATTTTCTTAAAAAAGGAGATGAATGCTTCATTCATGTGACTGTCAGCATGTAGAATTCTCCTATGAAGGTGATGATTAAAGATGAAGATGAAGAGATGTTTTATAACAAAAGTGTTTGCAAAAGATTCTACATGCAGCACCGCTCTGAAGGTGTATGCTGGGATATATGATGTAAGCAGGTAGGTTATTGTGCAACAAATTTGACAAAGAGTTCTTAAACATATGCAGACTACCTTTTTCACCACTTGATTGTGAAATATATAAAAAAAATTCTGACAAATAGTGTAGAAATGATTCAAGGGATCATCTAAGTTTTCTTATGGTTTCTTTATTGAGTGATTAATAAGTAACTGTAGTATGAATCACTGGAACTATACCTCACTGAGGTCTTCATTAGTTAAGACCTCAAAATTTGATGATGTCATGAATAAATCAGCATCAGAACAGCCAGCTGTTGTACTTGTTTCCTCAACTCCTGTATCCTCCTCTTTCCCATGCTGTCTATGTCTTATCTGACGTCCATACTTCCGGGCCACTTCACTTTTATAGATTCTTTCCCCAAGTTTGAAGGATGCATCTGTCATGGAGGGTGCAAACTTCCTTTGATTAGTATTCTCTTTAAGTAAGTCATTCAATTTAAGTGTATTGCAGTGTTTTCTCTGAGAAAGTCATTCACTTCAAGTGCATCATTCAATCTGGAATTCATTTATTGAATAAGACCTGTCAAATTTTGAAATATTCCACACAGTAAGCAAAGCTCTTCTGAAGCATCAGCCAATTGTAAAACCAAACTCTCTTCATGATCCAGATTGTAGCTCAGAGTTGAGAGAAAAATCTCACCAAATTCTAACGCAACACAGTCACCTGCTTTTGAAGCAGATTCATATGTTCATTATAGCCTGTGCTTCAACTGTAAAGTTACTCTGTGTCTAGAGGCTAGTAGGTAGCTAACATTATACATGAATAAGTAAGCTATCCCAAAAGACTGCCAATTCCCAGCTATAACAAGCTTCAAACTGCAGTGGTGGCAGCACAGGGGGGAAAGGGGGAATTGAAGCCCCCCATTTTGAAAAGCAGGGAGTTCAGCTCCCCATTTTGTTTAGACTTCCTTGTATATAACTGCAGTTGCCTTCAGACCCCTGGCTTTTACTCCTGTGAGCCCCCACTTTAAAAGTTGCGGCCGTCCCTGAATTGCAAATACTTGCAGCAATTTGAGCCACAAGATAATTTAGTTCAGCAAAGCTTATGTTCATCACCTTTTCCCAAAGAACTGGTTGCCAAACATCTGCTTTCCATCTGAGACTGCATCAGAGAACCATCTTCAGATATAAATCAATACCTGAACATTGACCTTAAGGCTGGCAGATGAGAGTGAACATTATAAGGATGGTAAACACAACATATTCACAGCATTTTGTTTGCAATGCACATCAGGTTTTAATGAGTGATATGCAATCCTTGCAGATGGTCTAGTCACTTTAATTAGTTATATCAGAGAATATCTATACAACAGTAGAACAGTGTTCCAAATGCTACCTGAAGACCATCTAATTGTTCCAAAAAATTCTGTGTGAGAAAAAACATGTCTATGACTCTTTACTGGCATAAAGGTGATTATCAACTACAATCTATGAAAAAATGTACTCCCTGCACTAACCTGCTTAGAATGCAAAATGTGGTCATCATGATCCTGATCGACAATTATGTAAAGAGCAATTCATTTACATCTTTTTTTAAGTTACAATAAAATTTTCTAGTGATCCAGGCATTACTAATGACACCTGAAGCTGTGGCAATAAAAAATCATTGACAAAATGTTAAATCATTCAACATGAGATGCCTTGCTTGGAATGTACAAAATGGCTTACCACACATAATACTGACATAATAATGCAAGATGGTAGATGATCTAATCATCATGAATATGTAAATTAGTTAACAGTGTTCACTGCACTTATGAGGAAATGCAAATAGCAAGGAGATTACTTGGGAAATATCATTTCCCTGAAATCTCTTACCTTCAAAACAGGTTGTTCCAAAGCTCTTAATTTTCTATGTTACACCTAACAGCTTCTCCCACATTAGTAAGGTAGCATCAAGGATAGAATGAACAACCTCATCTGCATGCATCTACCTCCTCGCTGTACTGAATAGCATTCTGAAACCAGTACTTACCATCAACAATTAAACTCCACAGACTATTCCAAGGTTTACCTTGACCATTTCACATGTCCCAGTTCATCATACTGAAAGCATGTCACCCCTCCATACACTAAAATGATCTCCAAGTCTTCTTTGCTCCATCCTCCATCTCCTTGGTCTCCCCCCTCCCTTGCTTCCTTAACTTCTGACATGCAAATCCCCTTAGTCAGTCCTTCTTCACTCCTACTATCCATATGTCCAAACCGTTTCAGCACACCAATGTCAGTTCTCTGAATCATACTATATTTACTGCCACACCTCTCTATTATGCTTTCATTCTTTACATGCTCAATCTGCTTCACACCACATTTCATCCAAAGGCAATCTATTTTTTACACATCCACCCTCTTCCACTCTTTTACCCAAGGCCCAAGAATCATATCCATACAACACTACATAACTGTCAGAACTATTATATCTTCAAACATACTCATCTTTCCCCGAACAGATGGTGAAGTTTCGTTACACATGCTTGCTGTTGCACCCTACGACATTACAACTTTTATGATTCCATCTGTTGCCATGTAAACTCCCAGTACCAAGGGCACTCTACTTCCTTCAGGTCTTCCCCATTCAAACCTGTTTTATCCCCCTGTTGCCCCTCGTTACCTTACTCTTGTTCACATTAACTGATAACTATCCTTTCACATGCTCTTTGAAACTCTGCCACGAGCTTCTGGGGCTTCTTTCTGGAGTCTGTCATCACAGCCATATCATCTGCAAACAGTAACTAATTCATCATCTATGCTTCCCCACCAGATCTGACAAATGCACAAAGGACCTTGCATTACCTGTCTCACCACCCTGTCCCATAAACAGACTAAACAATTTTGGAGACATCACACAGTCTTGATGTGAATTCACTTTAAATAGGTAACACTTACCCTTTTCCCTTTCTACCCACATGCATTCCTTACTCTCCCAGTAAAAACTCTTCCCTTGTAATCTTCCATTTACCACATACATTCTCACACATTCCTTGATGTCAATCATATCATAAGCTCATAAGCTTTCACCAGATCCAAAAATGCCTCAATTATTGCTCTAGGTAGTCTCACAAGAATTCTTCAAAGCAAACACCTGGTCCACACACTATCTTCCTTTCCTGAAGCCATACTGCTCGTTCCTATTCAGATGATCTGTGTGTGTCAACCTCTCGGTCACTACTTCCCAATACACCTTAATCGGTGTCAATCAAGCCTCCATTTTTGTCCCCCTTGCTTGCATGTGAAGGTGCTGTACGTGTATTCTCCTAGTCCTCAGGTACCTCACTTTGGGATATACAAACACCAAATAGCCTGACTAACCAATTAACAACACAATCACCCATCTTCTTAAGAAGTCTATCTGTAATCACATCACCACTGCCACTTTGCCACACTTCATCTTAAGCAAGGCTTTCATTACCTCCTCTCTTTTCACTAAGCTACTAGCCATTTTTTCTTCTCATATCGTCTTGTCCCACACACGCCACATCTGCTACCTTATCATCTAACACATTAAACAGTCTTTCAAAAATACACATTCCATTTCTTTTCATCTCTTTTTTTACCATGAAGACTTTCTCATTTGCTCTCTTCACTGTTCTCTCCATTTCTTTTGTTCTCCTTACACTAATCACCTTTCAAAGCATTCATTGATATTTTCTCACCCCATCTTTCATTTGCCTTCATTTTCATCTGTAACTCCCTTTTGACCATCTGCTACCTGCAACTTCTTTTGTACTCCTTTCAAGCACTCACATTCCTTCCCTGCAGATGCTATCCATACAGCACTTTTTTCTCATTTGCTAGTAATTCAACTTCCTCATCCCTTCACTCACTGCCTTTTCTCATAAGTTCACATTCCACCATCTGCATACTACACTCTTCACTGGTACATGTAAGAACTACTTCCCTAAATACCCTCCATTTATCTTTCTCTCCTGTTTAATTTACTCTCATTCTGTACTACTCTTTATCCAATCTTCATCCAATCTCTCTTGGTGTGTCTTCACACAGGCCTCTTTTCTAAGTCCACTTACCAAATATAAACCTTTTAGTGGATATATCAGTGAAATATCAAACACCTAACCCCCTCATTCTGTTGTAAACAATGGTGAATTGATTCTTTAGTGCAGAGTTTTTCAACATGGATTCAAGTATTGCTACTTTGAATGTACTGCTAAAAGTCTATATGCACCATGAATTTCTAAACAGGAGAAGTGGCAGACAAGTTAACATGTTAGTAATAATTTTTCTAACTTTATAATCATGCTAACAACTATTATCAACAGTGAATAAGTAAACAGAAATGTCTAAAACTAAGGGAATTGTTGTTAAAGTAACCAGTATCAAGATGAATTTTGTCCTTCAAACAGATATCTCAACATATGTTTGGTATGAAGAATCTTTGAATAAAAGAAAAATAAGCTGTTAATCAAAATTGGATCAAATAATATGATCTTTTCTCATTGGTAAAAACTACTTATCATTCCAGTGATACTTTTAAATAATTCACAAAAACTGATATCTCAAAATCAGTTGTCAGCAAAGAAAACTGGGATTTCCGGTTTTACTTTCCTATGCTAGTTTTTGAAGCCCTACCTGTAAGAGGGATTTTAAATGAATTACTTTAAGTATTCAAAAAATTTATTTCTAGTTACCATTACAGCTGGTTTGCAAGATGGCTGGCAAGACAGAAGAACAGTCTCTGTTGCTTCCATCATCAGAAACACAATTTTCAACACCTTTACATGTGGTTGATTCAGTATCAAAAGGCAATGTGACAGCAGACAAAGCAACAGCATGATCAGGAAAAGAGACAGGACAGGGCAATGCCTCACCTACTTTCATCCAGTCCACCTGAAACAAATATTTAAAGCCATCACAAGATCTATCTCCATGTATGATTTTAGGATACAAAAAGCCTAAAAATCTTTTAAAAACCTAGCACACAGTACCATGTGAGGATGAGGGTTAAGAGAGCACCAAAAGAGGCTGCTATGATGGTGTGGGGCATTTTAAGGTTTCACTTCAAAAGGAGAGATACAGCGTGGTAGAATGAAGATCTAAGAAAATTGGTTAAGATCTAAGAAAATTGGTTGAGTTGAATAGAGTTTGGAAGAAGCTGAATCTCCCAGAAAATTGGAATGTATGGAGGGGAAAAAGTGCAGAATACAATGTTATAATATATGGATGGACCCAAGGAGGTTATAATGAGTAACCAGGTGAGTGAGGGGGGGGGGATTAAAGAGTGTGTGTGGAAAGAGAAGTCAGTGCCCATAAGGGCTAAGATGGGTAAATCTGGAGGTATAGTCGCCCCAACAACATTGTGTGGATGTGAGTCTTGAACCATGAGTATGAATGTACTGGAAATGAAATGCCCAGGGATAATCTGTAATGTGAGGTGGGTTGATCACGCATGGAATGACGGCGTTAGAAAGAAGGGTAGTAGTAAGCACAGCCGGACTGAGATGGCTGACCAAGGCATGCAGATATGGTTCAGGCATGTGGAGAGGATGAGCAAAGGAAGACTAAATAGCACTATCCATGTGTCAAATGGAGGAAGCAGGGGGAAAGGGGAAACTGAGACGATATGGGGATGAAGTGAAGGATGCTTTGAGGTATCCATGCCTAAACATTTTCGAGGACTAGAGCATGCAGTGAATGAAGTAAATATAAAGATAGTGGATGTGTTGGAAATGATGTGTCTAAAGACAGATGTGGCACGAGGGTTGCTTAAATAAGACATGACAATGAAAGAGAGAGGTTGTGGTAGTAGGATAAGTGTGTACAGCAGAAATACAGAGGGTATGTGAAATGGTTTGAACATATGGTTAGCATGAATGAGGAGAGGATGACTTAGAAGATATACATGTCAGAAGAGGAAGGAATACGGACATGGCGGAAACCAAGGATGAGGTAGAAGGATGGAGTAAAAGATTCTTTGAAGGTTCAAGGCCTGAACATGCAGGGGGGTGCTAGGTGTGCAGAGAATAGAGCAAATTAGAGTATAAAGGGATTATGGGATGAACTAGGGCATGTAAAGCAGCTGAAGAAAACCATGGAAAGGTCTGTTGTGCCTGGTTGTGGATAGGAACCAGCATTTTTGGGGCATTACACATGACAGCTAGAGAGTGGATGTAAGCAGTTGCAGCCGTTCTGTCGGTTCCTGGTTCTACCTCGCGAACATGGAAGACAACAATCGAGTATGAAAAGAAACTCTTGTGCAGGATATGACATGCTGTAAGTGGACTGAACCAGGGCATATGAAACAGTCAGGGAAAACCACAAAAATGTTAGTGAGACTAGGTTTTGGATGGGGCTGTGGTTTCTGTGCATAATACATGACAGCTAGAGAGTGGACATGAAAGAATAAAACCATTTTTTCATCTGTTCATGGCACTACTGTGCAGGAAATGGCAAAAAATTTTTAAACAAAGACCTCTCTTTTGACTCCTTGCTACCTGTTTGTGGACTGCTCCCAGTCACTTGCACTCTCAGAAACCATCCTGACACCTCACTTTTCTCGGACACTGCCACTAACTTTCTCATTCCACCACTTGTTGCACTTTCTCATACATCCACATCCTACTTTCTGCATGTTGCACATTTTACCCACACACAAACTTTGATTCCCTTCATACCTGCCACTACTCTTTCACTTCCCTTATTTCATTTATTTTCAACCATTGCCACTTTTCACTCAGCCTTTTATATGTTCTCAGGCCTCTTTTCCACTGCTCATTTACATTACCCTCACAGATACACACGTGCACCAACATGAAAATTATGAGGTAGTTTTCTGTATTGAAGATAGATTTATCTGATATGTAAACACTTTATAGATATATTAAATTGATGTATATTTTTCCTTTTCTTTTCTCAGCGTCTCTTTGGAAGTGGAACACTGTTGACTGACTACGTGAATGTACCTACAACTGTTTTTACTCCTCTTGAGTATGGTTCTTGTGGCTATTCTGAAGAGAAGGCCATTGAGAAGTATGGTGAAGATGACATCGAGGTGTACCACACCAACTTCCTGCCTCTAGAATTCACTGTCCCTCATCGGCCAGAGAATGACTGCTATGCAAAACTCATCTGTGTTAAGAGTGAAAATGTACATAGAAGTGCATATTTTGACTGTATTCAAACTAGGATGTGAGGGATAGTGAACTGTATCTGGAAATTGAGAAATGAATGGAGTGGACTCTAGTGTGAGAGTATGTAGAATTGTAAAGGGCATCAGCAGAGTTTGGAATTTTGATATGTGAAAGAGATAGTAGGATTTAGGTAGAGGAAAAAATAAAAAAAGAATTGGATGACTGTCAAGGCTTGTGTAGGTCAGTGTGTGATGTAAAGGATGGAGGGAATGAGGAGCCATTCCAGGAAATTAAAATCGAGTAGAATTTTAGAATAACTAGTGTGTTGAAATATGTTGTGCATGAGTCTGTAAATAGAGGAATATATCAGTACTGTTGTATCTCATTATATCATGAGAACTATTGTATCTCATGTTGCTAGGAATAGTTTTCAGATTGCCTCATGAACTTTGTTATTGTACAGTTTTGCTAAGCTGAACAAGTAGTGGAGTTGTATGCTGAATAAGGACTTGTTCCTGGGAATACTTTGTTTAAAAAGAGGGATATACACAAGTATAGATATGTGAGTAGGAGAGATGGGCACTGGGTACTTTTGGATTGCATATTAATCTAGAGGCGTGTAAGAGAGGTACTTTTGTATGTAAATTTGCTGAAAGGAGCAGCTGGCAGGTTGTCTGATCACTATGGAGGGGCATCTTTGAAGACATTTTTTATTGTTGTTGGATTAGATGTAATGTACATTGCTTTATGTGTGTTAGTTAATTTTGAGATAATTGTTTACCTTTGTGATAGGTAAATATTTATTTTATTTTGCTCTGTCACTGTTTCCCGCAATAGCGAGGTAGCGCAAGGAAACAGACAAAAGAATGGCCCAACCCACCCACACACACATGTATATACATACACGTCTACACATGCAAATATACATACCTATACATCTCATCGTATACATATATATATACACACAGACATATACATATATGCACATGTACATAATTCATACTGTCTGCCTTTATTCATTCCCATCGCCACCCCGCCACACATGAAATAACAACCCCCTCCCCCCTCATGTGTGCGAGGTAGCGCTAGGAAAAGACAACAAAGGCCACATTTGTTCACACTCAGTCTCTAGCTGTCATGTAATAATGCACCGAAACCACAGCTCCCATATATATATAAACTTTTGGTTAGATGTACATGAATTACATTTTCATTGGATATATAGAAGTATTTGTTATGCAACATTTTGGTTAACTCTTCTTTCAGATGGACATAGGAAATAACGTGCCAAACAGATGGCCAAAACTGCTTGACATGACAAAGGAGGAATGTCGAAAAGCTCTTCGTGCATTAGGTAAGATACTTCACTGCTTTTCTATATTGTTTAGATTTTAAAGTGTACATTTATTTCATTTATTCAGAAAAAAGACATTTATGATTTAATTCTTATGCAAGAAGGTTTTAAAAAGTAGATTGTTTGATGTAAAGTCAATTAGATATTTAGGCATTTCACGATACATTTCCCTCTCCGGCATCAAGGTTTACAAATCATTTTTTGGAGTTACTGAAAAATCTTTTCAGCTCTTTGAGGAGGATATCATATGAGATATAAGGGTTGACACAAATCTCTGTTCATGGTTGCAGAATTTTGTGATTGAACCATGTATAGGGATATCTTGGGGAAAAAAATTCCATATATCCTAATGTTCTGGTGCAATATTGCATACAGTAGATATAACAGGTTAATCACAAGCTTTTGGAGATGAGAGCTTAATACAGTTTATGAAATGATGCACATTGTTATTCATGATGTTCCACAGAACTCACTACATATAGCCAAGTGGTATCAGTCTTACGGGCCCAAGGAGAACTTACTAAAGAGAAGAGAAAGCTTCTAAATGATCTTCAGACTATATTTTCCATCACCCTCGAAAGACACCGTGCAGAGATCCGTAGAGCAGTTAATGATGAAAAGCTCAACACTATTGCTGATACGTAAGTAACAAAACTGACACCTGCTTAGTATAGTTAGGGCATAATACATAGTATAGCATGCTTTATTTCTAATAAAAGATGATGCAGAACTGTCATCGTAAAGAAAAGTAGGTAGAATCATAAAATGCAATTACATTTGTGCAGCTTGCAGTGAAGATACAGTGGAAATGTTGAGAAGATAAACACAGTGTTACTGTTCATATGTTAACATGGGCCTGCCTGGGGTCTGGCTCACATGAGTTCAAATCCTGGAGGTGGCATTTGGCTCATGTCTAACCGAGTTGTTCATCCCAGCCGGTGTTATGTGAAGGGTTACCTGTATGTAATTATGTACTGCTGTGTATAAAACATTTAAAGATATTTAGTATATTTGCCCAAATTTTTTCACTGTCTCCACTTCTAATAAGTGTAAGGTAGATTGATTTTGAGTTTGGTGATTACATAGAAGATGAAGTACTTGGTATGGCATCAGGCATAGCTGAGGTTGAGAACATAGCTGAGGTTGAGACGACAAGAGAGGTAGGGGGCTGTTCATGCATTTCATCCATCATAGGAGCTGGTGCTGATGTGCATGGAGGCCCATTGAATTGTAGACTTGGCTTTGTAGCACCATGCCTAGGTGATGGGCTTTGTAAAGGGGTAGGAGCTGCAGTTCCAGGACACATACAATGTTTTGAAGCCTTTGTTTCTTGAAGCTTAGCTTCTCCCAGTTTGATTTCTCACAGATATGGTATGCATTTATTATTTCACTGGATGTTAAAACTCTGCTCCTAAGTCCTTATGTACCGATCTTCTTTCATTCCCTGCTAACACACCCTCAGGTAATGCACTAACTCAATCTGATTTGATTTTGGGGAAACATTCCTTGATAATGTTTCCTCAAGTTATGCACTGATGAACTCCAATCTCATCCTTGTAGGATTTCAACTTTCTATGTAATGATAACATAAGATTTTTCTTTATTACATCATTACACTTAGTAGCATCACCTGGATGCCATTATTAAGGACAGATTGATTGCAAAATTATGGAGATATATGAAAAAAGTATGGAATTCTTTTTTTTTCCTCTGGAGTGGGCAGACAGTGACAAAGTGATGGGTTGTGGCAGCTTGTGGGAAACTGAGCAGTGTCCTTTGAACCTAATGCATCATTTTGGCAGGAATTTCAGATGTATCCATTTGAATTTGGGATAATTTAGTACCGTAGACATCTAGACTTGAGATTTTTTACGTTATTTGAAAATTTTTGTTATGAATGTTTTTTGCTTGAATCACATTATCTCAAATATTTTTATAGATTGGCTGGGCCCAACACAGGAGTTGAATGGGCAGTGGAAGGTCGACGCCTGATACCGCTCATGCCCCGTGTCCCTCCACAAACTGCATACACTGCCATTGCAACTCGAATGGCCCTTTTGTATTATGGCATCAATGCCAAAATGCCATCCCCAGCCTCAACAGCTTTGTATGGCAAAATGGATGGTAAGTAAAGTATGTTGATGTGATCTCTTAGCTTTAGTTTTTCGACATATATTTTAATAAAAGAAAGTTTACCTATTATACAAAAAGATTTTTCTATTAAAGGTATACTGACTTAGATACTAGTGCATTCTTAATCATACAGGTCTCATTAGAAAATTGGAATGGATGGATGGCCAGACCAAAATAGAGTAGTGTTCTGCACCTGTTATATCCTCCAATGAATGTTTCACTTAGATTGCAGATGTGTGTAGTGTTATAAACAGAAATTGGATTGATCAGTTTTACTACTGCATTTATTTCTGTTCAGACTTGCTGTAATTTTTTTCATTAAAACATTGCAGAAGGGTTTATAGTGAAGGTTTGAATAAATTAAATCTCAATAAATGGATCTGTAATAGATAATATAAAAGACGTAAATCTCAATAGATGGATCTATAATAGATAATATAAAAGAGGTCTCTCTTCTATGTATTCCATAGATCTTGGTGCAGAATCTGAGGATACAGACTCTGAGGAAGAGACTGATGGACTTAGATTCATCTCAGGTGCTATGGTGCCACAACAGTACAACAGTGATCAGGGATCATACACTACACTGCCACTCTCACAGGCCCGGTTATCTAAGCTGCCTCCGTAAGTACATGCAAAACACTTTTAATTTTAATGTATAGTTTTTTTTTTTGCCGCTGTCTCCCGCGTTAGCGAGGTAGCACAAGGAAACAGATGAAAGAAATGGCCCAACCCACTTCCATACACATGTATACTCATACACGTCCACACACGCAAATATACATACCTATACATCTCAATGTACACCTATATATACACACACAGACATATAC
>JAUUDZ010096056.1:0-19800 GCA_032361705.1 Panulirus versicolor
TGTTATCGTTACTCCACTTCTGGTTTACTTCCTACCTATCCTCAACCCTTTTCTTGTGTGTGTTGGATTGTAATATAGTCTTCCACACTCGTAAAAGTAGAACTTTCACTTTAATCCATATCTTTTCTATATCTCTTTGGGGATATATGATGTAGATACACGTAGAAACATCAGGAATAAGTAAATAAATTCGCAAGGTTAACTGTTAGAAGTAGGATGGAAGTTGCACCAGGGAATGAAAACGAGGATAAAGAAAATCATAAATGTCAGATGACGTGGGGATGACAATGCCTTACAAACACGCATACATAAATTGGGAATGACCCAGCGGTGTGATCATCGCTACGTGACTTTCGATAGTCAAAGAAAATAGGTTACATATTGTGTTCTGTTGATTGAACATATCTACTGAATAACGTTATTATAAGATAACAGTAGTTAGAAAAAAATTGAAGATTAAGGAAGGAAACATTATGTTTAATGAAGTCTTAAAAGGTTTCTAGGAGATTTGTCTTGTACATCAGAAAAGTTACACTTATATTTTCAGTTTTTCTTAGGCATTGTCCATGTATTCTTGTATCTAGCTGCTTTAAGAATAGAAATTTGGCATACAAAATTACTTTAAGGATGGTATGTCGGTTCCTTGAGATAGCTTTTCTTGCTAGGCCCCTGGTGTCATTCGGTAAATTTGTAATTGGGAAAGCTTTAGGAGAGTTCATGCTGTGTAAATTAATCTTTCCTTGATCCTGATTCAGATTCTTTGGCTGGGGTTATTGAATTTTTACTGTCATTGGTGGTCTTTCAGTGACATTGCTCTGTATGATTAAGGTGACACCAAACCATAAAGTAAATTATCTGAAATTTAGCAGTTTGCTCCCTAGTTGTACTGTAGTTCAAGCATATTTTGTGGTGCCTGTAACTTTGCAAAAATGCTCAGCAGGATCGACTTTTGACGAGGCAGTGGTATAGATTTAGGTATACATGGGGTCTTGCATTGTCAATCGTAAGAACTAATTACAACAACCAGCTGTTCTCATAGTTGTTGCTGTTTGCTTATCTTGCAAGGGTACCTTAGGTCATCTCGTGGAGACATCTGTTTGCTAGTATAATTTGTTAAGAATCCACATGTTATTACATGCCAATTTGTAATGACCTGAAAATCAAATGATTATCTCGTACTAAATGTATGAATATTTTTTTTTGGGCATAATGGCATCTTTTTCACTGTTTTTGTGGCAGCTTTGTGATGCATCAGAGTAATGCATTTTTAAAGTGTTATTTGCATATTAACTAAAGAATTTTAACTTGATCCCATGTTGTGTAATTCATTAGAGGAGAGTGGGAAGAATATCAAGGTAATGAAATTTATTGAAATATGCCATCATAACTGGCTAAAGGCAAATACTGTGCATTGATTATTGAGGGTACTAATAGAGTTAATGCTGAATTTTCACATGATTGCAGTTTATAAACATTTGGAGTAATGGCATTTCATACAGCAGGACAAGTTTGTTGGTTAGTTTTATGCCTGCAGCGTTACAAGTGTTTTCAGTTTTACAAGTAAAACTTAATTGATTCAAATTGATAAGTAGCATTGTCTTGACATGATCTAGCAAACAGTGTTTACCGATACGCACATGAGAACTAGAAATGCCCTTTGACTATTTACTAAAAGCACTAAGATTTCCTTTTGAGCTCATTAATGCTTTCCTCAGGTTTTCAGATTTCATAATTTCAGTCTTATGAATATTAAGTGGTCAGTAAAGAGGTAACTGAGCATTGTAAGATAAGTTGCTTGTGTATATTACAGGCTAGACTTGGTAAAGGCTTTTTTTTTAAGCCAAACTTTTCTTCCACCAAGGATAGGCATGTTAGGATCAGTTTGGTGGTTGATCATTTAGAATTGCTGTGGATTGATGATATTGATAAAGGCTGTAATTCTTTTGGGCTTACAGTGAAAGTATCAAATGTAGTGAAGTTATGGTAAAGGTATTATAGTAAAGCACATAAAAAAAATCTGTGAAAGTAGATTCTCTCTGCGTAGATATTTACGGAACAGCATAGAGTTGTGTCGTGAATTAGAACAGAGAATTTTTTGATGAAAGAAATTACCAGTTTTAATTTGTGATGTTTAGTATTGGGCAGTCAGATGTTAACTTGATCAGTGAATAGCACAGATATGAACTTTAGAATATGTTAGTCCACAATTAGCCCACAGCTTAGGGCAAACATCAGAAAAATGATTTTTTTTTGTTTAGATATCTATTGATTTGTTTAAATGCTCGCAAATATATACCCGATTCTAAAGAACTATTTATCTTTCTTGCAGAGATGGGGATACAAGGTAATTTGTTTTATATTTTTTCTTTTTGTAGTTATAATTGTTTTGATACGTGTGGTTGACATGCACACGGGGCAACACGAGTGTAAAACTCTCCCTGTAACACTTGCATAGTATTAACACTCACACACATTTTCCAATACATTTGTACCTTAACATGCTCGGTATCAAATTTTTGTAACAACAGTGAACTCCTTCCCCCACCCATACTACTGCATAACTGAGTATCAGCACCCATAATGAAATGAAAACACCCATGCCACTTACTTCATCAGCTTGAACTCGCCGATCCCCCTATACCCCAGCAAGCACATCTTACAAACCAGTTCATGAAGAAATGATTTCTTCAGGAACTAGACAGCTGTACCCCAACCCAGTCCAAAGCAGACATGCAGTACACCCATGATAGGCTGCCCTCCCCAGTCACATCAAAGTTGCTCTTTCTCATCTGTATTCTGCATGCTAAGAATGAGTCTGATATTATGAACATTGATTCAACTTGATATAAGACTTCATTCTCTTGATGCAGCTTCCATGTTGAAGACACTGAATGACTACTACTCATTTTCCTGCATTCACTCTCAGTTACACTCTCACAGTATCCCAATACCTTGAACTGTAGTCCTACTCAGGGTCAGGTTGGTTTCATGGGTGATGTGGGAGTCTCTGTATTTTGTGGGGCCTGTGCAGCTGACCATATATACTGACCATGTAGCAATGTGTGTGTTTATGTGAGGGTAGTATAGGGCATTTCAGCTGGAAGTGCTTAGAAACTTTACTGTGGTAGCTGCATAATGGGCGTGAAGGCTTTTGATATATGTTTGATTGGTGTACGTAATGTTTGGATGGATGATGTCCTGAGCATAAATGAGAAAATGTAACTTTTATATATCCTGGTGTAGTGTGGTTCTAGATATGTGTTTGTTAAGAGAGGATGGTGTTTGAGTTGGAAAGGCATTTGTTTAGTTCTTGTTGGGTTTTGTAAGGTGAAAACACACATATTTTTTCCCCTCACATATGATCACTGCTTCCTGGGTTAGTGAGGTATCACTAGGAACAGAAGAAATATCACATTCACTCGTATCCATTCTGTAGCTTTTATGTGCAGTGCAAAGAAACTGCAGTCCTCTATGCACAGCCAGGACCCATGGACCTTTCTTTGGTTTCTCCCTGCCACTTCACATGTTCTGGTTCAGTCCATTGACAGCATGTCGACTCCTGTATATCACATTGTAGCAGGTCACTCTATCCTGTATATGCCTTTTACCCTCCTGCATGTGCAGGCCTCATTCACTCAAAATCTTTTTTACTCCATTCTTCCATCTCCAGTTTGGTCTTCCCCTTCCCGATGTCCCATTTTTTCTGACCCATATATCCTCTTTCTGAACTACACCTTATTCTTACCCTTTTATTACTTTCCTGGTCAAACTGCTTCACCCCACTTATTGTCTGGACATATTTACAGAACATTTGCTCTCCTTCACACATGCTGTGTCCATATTGTTGAGACTACTATACATTCATACATACCCATTTTTGCCCTCCCAGATACTGACATTTCTTTCCACTCGTTTTTCATTCGTTGTTTCTGTAACCTTTGCATCCTCACCCACATATGACTCGCATTTGATGCCATGTCCACTCCCAGTCTGTCAGTCTATATATCTGACACCCATTCTCTCCAAGAACTCCCATCAAGGATGTGGCCAAGACGAGTCTCCGTTTATTCTTGTCCTTACATGCGTCCCTTGCATACACCATTCCCTATATTCTGTCTCAAAATCTCTTCCATTGCCCACTCTATTTTGTTGTATCTTGAACTATCTGTATCCCTGAGGGTAGGTATCTCTCATGCCTGTATGTGTGGGCCTGTTGACAAAATTTTGTGGGCATATTTAGAGCTCCTAGGGAGACGTTTTGGTAACAAGGATTAAAGAATGTACAGTTCATTTTTTTTTCCTGATTGTTGTATACTTACATCTTTTGATAAACTGTTTACTGTTAATGTCATTAGTCTTGTAAAAACACGGAGGTAGTGATCAGGTCACCCTCACTCCTCTCTTCTAAGGTGGGCTAAATTTAGTATAGTCTTTCCCTGTATCTCAACTGTTTTAATTTAAACTCCATCCTACCAGATGAAAACCTATCTGAAACCGTATTTCCCAGGTATGTACAGTTTTCACTCTTTCAAATGTGTCCTGGCTACAACACCATACTCATTGAGTCAGCATATCACAAGACTTGTGCCCAGAATTCTCTCTATTCTGAAGATACTGAACACACTCCTTAATCGTCCTGCACTCGCCTCACAGAGGCATATACGTAACATTACACTTTTTGATATGTGGTCCCACCCAGTGAATATGGTCTGCTTCCAGTGTGCTGTAGGAGCTTGACAGAAGGGGCCTCTTGGGTAGGAAACACACACACACACACACACCTAGTTTTTGTGTGTGTGTTGCTTTTCAAGAAGAGAGTTGGGAGAAGGAATCTTCCCTTTTTTCCAAACAATGAAATAGGGATACTTGCCTGGGTTCCACTTTGTATGTGTACCTGCTCTTCCATTATACAAATGCTAACACACAAATCATACATATGTTAAGTAAAACAGATATTGGGAGAGTGCAACATGCTGCATGAACCACAATTTGATGGCGGAAGGTAATGTAGTTCAGAGTGATGATGGAGTTAGCTGACAACCTTGTCATAACAATCTTAAGATGTGTTTTTGAGTTTTTCTCATGCATGGTTTTATAATAAATTTTTATCCCACATAATGAGCTGTTGTCACTTGGCAACTGACATCATTATCTGTCCTTAAACTGTGAGCTTTTCATTTTATGATATTTTTCTCCGAAAGCACTTAATCATTCGATGGAAGTTTGAAGAAATGATCTGTGAATGTTTCTTTATCAAGTGTCCTCATTTTATGCCAATCCAACTTCTAAGAAGGCTGACTCGGAGCAAAATAGCCGAATGATTTGACTTGAAATGTAGAAAGAAAAAATAGAAATATGAAACCATCATTCAGGTTGAGATAAAACTGTACTGTAGTGATTGATGGATATATCTCTATCAGGTTTTCTTATTTCCTGACAGTCTGATGTCCAGTATGGCCTCCTGGCCTTTTATAGTCAGCTTTGTGCTGTAGGCACAACTAAGCACCTTTTAGTTTTGAGTTTCTGAAATCTTGAATTTAATCCAGTTGCTATTACACTGCTCTGCCTTTTTTCATTGAGAATGATTCCAGTTATATTTCCCCACCATGTGTGTGGGATTGTGATGATGATTTGAACAATACACATAATGATGCCACAAGTGCCATCTTGAAAGACATATAAAGGTCTGCTTTATCATGGTCCTAAACCATGGGGCTATCCAGCCAAATTACTATCAAGTAGTACGATAAGGCCTTAACTGGCCCATTGTACAGATGCAAAACAATGACAGACATCACTATGTGCCAACCTGCTTGTTGGGTATCTTGATACTGAATTATCACACCTAGCAATGATGATAATGAAACTTACCATAGACTGATGTTGATGCTGTTAACTTATAAGGCAAAAATGTATTTTTCCAGTAGTACTAGTAAGCTATGAACAATTTACAGGACAGTGTAGTAGGATAATTTGTGTGAAGGCAAGATAAAGATAAGTGCAATAGAAGTGAACAAAATCTTGAAAATGGCCCTCATGCTATGGTTATTGTAAGAATTATAACAAAGTTGTATTCAAAGAAACCTTTGATTCATGTGAAGAAATTAATAAAGCATTCTTTTGTCTTTTTATGTAAGAAGTTCTACAATTTTTATATCTGAATACTTAAACTTGAACAACAAGTGTACAGTTTGTTTAAATTAAAAGAGAATTACATAGTTATAATTCCATGAAAACCCAAATAAGAATGCTCCAGGAAAGTTGCATTGAACAGATCCTTGCTTTATCACCATTCCAAGCAGAAAAAAAAACATGGCATGATTAAATTGAAAATGAGGTAAGATTTTCACTCAACAGTTATACTTCGGTAGACTCTCTCTCTCTCTCTCTCTCTCTCTCTCTCACATATATGGAAATTATATATGTATATAATCTATCTATATCTCAAAGCTCAGCTTGCTCTCTAGGTATGCATTGCCAAAGGGGGAAGGAAAAGTAACCCATATTGCAGCCCATTTGTGTATGATTATTGTAATTACAAATGTAATGTATTTTTTCCTAACATCAGTGCATGTGAGTTGTTAACATTGTACTAAAACTTTTATCGATATTGTTACCTTAAGAATGATAAATGATAAAGTAATACTAATAAACTTGTAACCTGGTTAAAGAATATACATAGGAAACAAAACAAATTCCTCTTAGAAATGAGGTTAGTTGCTGATTAACATGGCAGGCGGAAGTTGTTCATTCTAGTAGCTGTGTTGTTCCATTATCTTCAAGAGTCTTTTTCTTGTAATTCTTAATTTTTTATATTTTGGTGTTTGTAAATGTTGTACTTACATTATGATCTCTTTAATGTATATTGATTATTTTGACTTTTGCACTTATGGCTTTCATAGCTAGGATAATATTTATTTGAGTGCTTTAGAAGTGATGCCCATTATCACATAGATTGCTTGCTTTGTAGTTGCTTAAAGGAATAGTCATAATTTTTTTGCTCATATTTCATACATATCTACTATACTTTTGACACCATGATAGTAATTTAGTACTTGGTTGAAAAAATACTTGCAACAGACGAAACGGTAATATAAAAGCAAAATATACAGTGCAAATGAATTCAGAACACTTAGATAAAAGGATGGAACTTGTTTGCAATGGGGCTTGACTAGCCCATGTTTTGAATTAAGGTGATGCCAAGGCTGGAACTTGGCTGTTCAATGTGTATGTATGGGAAATTGGTAAAAGTAAAGGAATTTTGTTCATAGCATAGGTCCAGAATGGAGTTATTGTTACTTTGGTAATGCAAGTGTAGACTTGGGAAATGGAAGATTGATATAAAAAAGATTTAGATGTTATATATATTCCTAGTGATAGGTGAGAAAGAATACTGCCCATGTATCTTCTTGAAAGTTGATGATTGGCAGGAGTGTGAGGCTGAAAATCTTTCCTCTATTTGTTATTTCCAAAAGCAGGAGCTGATAGAGTTGTATGTTTGTGATGCTTCCTAGATGAGGTGGGAAACAAGCTGGTTTAAAGAAATATTGATATAAGCATATAGTTTTATGGAAATGGTGATATTTACAGAAATGAATGATCAGAAAGGAAGGACTAATAAAGTAGTGTAAAGCATGATATAGGGAGTGTCCTGTGCAGTATATAGTGACATATATTATGATCTTATTCATGGAATAAGTAATTATTTTAATACTTTTTTGCCTAAAGATCAGTAAAGTTTTCTCTAATTAGTTTACTGTTGATGGATTTGATAAATATACATTGGACACCAGAATGGAGAGGCTCACATGAAAGAATTTGAGTTTATATGATATGCTTGTTAAGGCTGCTCCTTGATGTGGAGGCCCAAGTAGTTGGATGAAATTGTTGAAGAGCAAAGGGAAATATAGTTTTAGTACGAGATAACAGATTCACGATACATGGAAATTGTTGGTAGATAAGTATTTGTGGGTAAGACAATGCAGAAGTTCTCCTTCAATGCAGTTTGTCTTTTTGATCCTATTCTGTTCCATGTTATTCTTTGCCTTTTGACATAAGGAAACCATATGGATTGTTTCTGAACTTGCACTTGTGATTGCTCATCTGGTTCATATTCACTTTAAAAGAGATTTAAAAGCTTGCATTGCTACACCCCACCTCAAGTAAAGGTGACAATTCTGATTTGTTGATTTATTGTCCTACTGCTTTGATATCTTAGGTTATTAAACCTCTTTTTCCTTAAATTTTGAATCTGGTATGAATGTCAACATGTGATGTTTTTGCAAGATATTTGTAAGTGCTTGAATTGCTGTTTGAATGACCTGGTGCCTCTTGTAATTGCATTTCAAGTGTCAGTGGGAGCAAAAGGTGGGTGACCAGTTGTTGGAGGGTGGTTTTTTGTAAGTTTTTCTTGGCTATCCTCTACAGAGGTGATTATGCATATACATGCAGCCTTTGTCCAACTAGTAAAAGATATGTTCATTTTCATATCCAGTGTATTGTGTGGATGAAGTTTTCCAGAGCACATTATAAGTGATGGTAGTTTAAGGGTTGAATTAGATACGTTTTATTGCCTAGGTGAAATGTGTATATTGTTAAGAAGAGACTTTAGATGTTTATTTAGAAGGGCTATACTGAAAGGACTTTGAATAGATGTATATAAATCATATTGATTTTTGGAAAATCAGAGGGCAAATCTATATAGCAAGGAAAGACGTATTAGATATTTTTTTTATTTCAAACCATTGTCACAATGGTTTGTTACGTTATTAAATTGTGTTTCTGTCCGACTTGTTTGCCTTAATGATTGTGGCTGTCATTGGGCCTAAAGCTCAACTAACCAATTAACCAACCACAAAAATCTGCAGCATGTTTTTGAAAATTATCATATTACCATATCTTTTGTTCATTCCTTATTGTTTTACCTTGCTTCATTTCTTTTCCCATGTATTTTACTAGTTTTGTTATGCCTATTTCCTTCTGCACATATCTTTTAAGAGTTCAAGTCAGTAGAGCCTGCTTCATTTACATGGTAGCTTCATTTACATGGTAGATAAGCCATTCAGCAGTATTCTTTGATAAATGTTTTAAAGGTTACATTTGGGTCTTTGTTACTTGGTGTGAATTTTGTTTGCAGTTGTAATGTTTAAAAATGGTACCACATGTACCACTATTTTGTGACTGAAGAGTAAATGAAATAAAGTCAGAGGTATTAGATGTGAAAAGTACAGAATTTTTAGTTTAAGAAATTGAGACTTTTAAAGTTTACTTCCTGGATTTTGTCTAATTCTTTTTTCCTCCTCCTTGGATAGGGATGATGAATGGGTAACTGGTGGGAACAGTGGAGGAGGTAGCAGTGAACCAAAGGATTATGAGGGTCCAGCCGGCATGGATGTCGATGGCGTCATCGAGTCCACTTATACTGAGGTAAGCAGTGCAGATAGACTTTCTTTCTAAAATTCTAATTGAGAGAGTAATTTATGGGCTATATAGAATATTTTTTTCACATTTTGATGGCTTGAATATGTACTTTCAAAAAAATGTTTTTCTCCCAGATTAGTAGTTTTGTCATTTTAATTTTGATGCAGTGTTGATCTACTTGGGTTTGATGACAATTTAGTAACCATATGTATTGAGAATACTGCTTTTCATTAACTTTCTCCTGTCATTTTACTTCTTTGTCTAGATTATTTTTGTAGCTCAAATATGGGTTTGATGACAGTTTAGTAACCATATGCATTGGGAGTACTGCTTTTCAGTAACTTTCTCCTGTCATTTTACTTCTTTGGCTAGATTAATTTTGTACAGCTTAGCTTAAATATAAACTGACAGTTTTGTCTTTTTGAACATTGTTTGATTTGGTTTGTTTACTGTAACTGTGGTGATGGATCTAAGTTGATGCACAGTTCTTTGTCGTTCATAGCTGAAATTAATGAAAGTTACAGGCATATGAAAATTGTGTGAACAGCCCACATGGATGATAGACTTTTCCCTGATCAGAACATGGCTGTGGGAACCCAGATAATCTTGTGTTCTGCCCAAGCTGAAGTTTAAACCTCCCAAGAACAACAGTGACTGATTCATTATATCATGCAACCCTGTTGTTAATTTATTTGTCAGTTTATTCTTTTGAATACCTGCGCTTTTGCTGTAATTTAGTTAGGTTTTGGATGTCATATAGACACCACCGGCACCTAGGAAGTGCTGCTGTCTACCTGTACTAAGTTAAAGGTTTCAACCAAGACAATGACTTATTCACCACTGACACTGCCATTGCAACTTGCAGAGCCATTCATCCATTATTTGCTCTTGTAAATGTACTGGATGTACTGTGTTAATTGTAATGCATTGAAATAAACAATGATGTACGATGTTTTTCACAAGTGCTCCTGAGCTGAGAACACAAGGCTGCTAGGCATCCGTTGCTCATTGGCTAGTGTGTGTTTTATGTATGATAATGTTTAGATAAAGAAATATCATTCTTTGTGATGCTTTTGATAAATGCTCATGAGCTAGCACCCTTAGATCATTATGAGTGTAAGGAGCAAAGAATCCATCACATTTGAAGTCTAGGCCATTCTGCAGGGATTAAAGTATAAATTTGTTTCAGTTTTCCTTTGTCTTTTTCCCCACTGTCAAATGGAAGCTTAATGGTTTTGCTTTAATGGAAAAGGATTAGAAAATGATCACTTGCAATTTTTATAATTTTGTACCCAAATAAATGTTGAAGGTATTACTTTCAGATAAACGATTGCTAGATCTTGTAAAAATGCATGAGATTTCTTGGTGCATTGGTCTCAGATATTTAGTTTTTGAGCTGATTTACTAGGTAGTAGTACTAGGTAGTAGCATTTGGTAGGAGCCTCTGGGAACATTGTGCTCGGGTTGCCCTCTCCCTAGTGGCCTGTTAAGGGGTTAAGGGTGAGGCACTAGAGGCTAATAAGTGGCACTGGATTTCAACTGATGTGGAAACGCTATTGCCATGGCCACCCTTTTGAGAGGCTTTCCTGGGGAACAGTTTTTAGAGATATAAATAGAATGTTGAACCAAATATTTGTGGATTAGCCCTTATTTTTCCATGCTTGCTTTTATGAAGAGAAATAATTTTTTTGTGCATCTACTAATACTGTTTTAGACATTCTGTTGTCCAGAACAGAGCAAAGGGTGCTATATCAAATATCTTGGCATGTTTGATTGTACATTAAAGGTACAGTCATATAAAGCTTAAGAGAACAGTTTTATTTCTGAAGTACTTGAACATGGATGTGTACACAAACACTTGAGCAGCATTCACAGACATGTATTAAAGCATTTACATCGGCTTTCAGAGGAACGTAGGTATAGTATACTCTTGAAGTTGGTATGATGAATGGATGATAAAGTTCAGTAGAGTCAAGATAGTAAAGAGGGGACACAGTGAAAGAGATGATAGAGAAGAGACACAGTGAAAGAGATGGTAAAGAAGGGGCACAGTGAAAGAAAACCTTAGTGGTTATTACCAAGCAGGGGAAGAAACTACAGGACCTGGTGAATAGATGTAACATTATAAATTTCACCTTAAAAAGTTGAGACAAAGTTTATAATGTAAACACTTCACTGCTAACTTATTTTTTATGTCATTGAAATGTTTAGAAAACTGTCTAAATTGTTCCCATGTAATTGAAAGCATTCTTTTTTTTCTCTCCTTTTTTTTTTAATCTATAGCTAATTTCGTATATATACTTTTGCAGGTGGCCACAAGTTTCGATGACATGAACCTAAATGAATCTCTATTAAGAGGTATCTATGCATATGGTTTTGAGAAGCCATCTGCGATTCAGCAGCGTGCCATCTTGCCTTGTATCAGGGGTCACGATTGTATTGCCCAGGCTCAGTCTGGAACTGGAAAAACTGCTACATTTTCCATCTCCATCCTTCAGAGGATTGATGTAAAGTCCAATGAGACACAGGCCCTTATACTTGCACCCACTCGAGAATTAGCCCAGCAGGTTGGTGTTTGATTGCATTTAAAATGACTGCATGTATCATAATGCTCAAAAGAATCTTTAGTGGCTTAATACCTGATCTTTTCATTTATTAGTGAGCTTATATTTATTATTCATTATTGTTACTAATGAAGGACCTATTTGAGAAGCTCAAGATCATAAGTGATTAGTTTTTGTTTATCTTAGTTTGTGTTCATCTGTCCATTCTTGTTTAGTTTTTGTTAGGAAGTTTTTTCTTATCGTAAGATATCGTGTATATTTGATTTATAGCAACTATTCAATTTATTTTATTACACCTACCGTTAGATAGCCAAGTTATGGCACTTTATTTGGCTTTATGACATTTTCATTCTCATGTTCTTTTATCTCTTTGCACTCGACCACACCTTCATTATTCAGGTAAGAGGATGGATCAGTTGCAAATGAAATGTTTGAGGTCAGTATGTAATGTGGGGTGAAGAGGGTGATTAGATAGAGAAGGATAAGGTAAGAGAGAGGTGTGGATGTAAGCATAGCATATATGGGGGAGCTGGAGAGGTTGTGATGAAATGATTTGGATGTTTGGAAAGGATGAATTGAGGAGAGTCCGGCTATAAGGATATGCATGTCTGAAGTTGGTGGAATAAGGAGGAGGTGGAGGAAGGGAGTTAAAGATGATGTGTGTGATCTAGGACTGAACATGTAAAAGGCTGTGAGGTATGCATGGGATTGAGTTAATTGGCGTGGTTTGGTGTACAGGGTTTTATATGCTGGTAATGGGCTGAATCAGGTTACTTTTAAGTGGTGAGGAGGAACCACAGAAAGGTTTGTGGAACTGGTATTTGGATAGGGGGAGCATTATACATCATAGCTAGAGTGGATGTGAGTGAATGAATCTATGATTTATCAGTTCTTTATGTTATCTCATTAGGGAGGAGGCTGCATGGTATGAGCAAGGTACATATTTTCTTGATTTATCACACTGAGTGGCTGTGGCCTTTCTTCATCTGTTCCTAGTGCTAACTCGGGAAACGACAATCAAGTGTGAAAAAACCTCATTAGTTATGTATACAGTATGCTAACTCTTCACCTTCTCTAGACTGATATTTATGAGAGCAG
Organism: Panulirus versicolor; assembly: GCA_032361705.1. Taxonomy (NCBI): domain Eukaryota; kingdom Metazoa; phylum Arthropoda; class Malacostraca; order Decapoda; family Palinuridae; genus Panulirus; species Panulirus versicolor. The sequence continues at coordinate 13,083 of JAUUDZ010096056.1, forward strand.
AGAAACTCCTCTAGACTGATATAAGAGCAGAGTAACTCCTCTAGACAGAGAGATTTGTGCATTGAGTTTTATGCCTCTTGTTTCGAGGCTGTCTGCTAAATATGGATGGCTGACAAGTGGAAGAGTATGATGATTTTATCTCCACAGTCAGTCATCCTCCTGCCAACCCAAAGACAGCACGGAGTTTTGCAGGAAGGAAATTTGGTAGTATTAAGCTACATTTTGGGTAACAGGCATGTGACGTTACTAAATTATTTGATATCTGCAGATTGTGTGGAGAATAATTTTATGAACACTGACTCGTTGAGCTCTTAGAATTGACCAAGTAATGCAGGAAAAGGTTTTTATAGAAAAAGTGAAGGCTCTTTTATCATTGCTTGTGTGACATTGACAACATTGGGTTTAACTGGTGCAACTGGTAATTGTAGAAATTTTTGTAATTTTGCTATTAAGAGAAAGGTACCAGTGAATCTCATGTTGATTGTAACTTGAAAAGGTTTATTGTTTAATGAAACGAAATGATATTCAGTGAGGGATTTTTGCCATATATAAAAGAAACAAGATGCACAATGGTATCTCATTTGACTTTCCGTGTTCTCACTTTTTTAACATGTTATGATGAAACATCTTTAGAACTTCTCATTGTATTGGTGAAAGTAGTAATTTTTCCATAATTTTTTAGTATAATTGAAATTGTAAGGTTTGCATTTCAGAAAAAGTACTTTAATTCTCAGAATCTCAGGGTTGAAGAGGAAACCTAAGGATTTAAGGGGTTATACATGACCCGTAAGGAAATAAAGATAAATGAACAAAGGCAGTAGTGGAGGGCTACTAGTTAGCAGGAAAGGTAGCAACCAGCCATCTCAAACACCTTCTATAATTATAGGAGTTTCTGAAGGAGTTATTGTAGAACTGTTAAAAAAAGATGATGGAATTCATATTTGAAAGGAAAAGAAAAAGGCTGGTAACAATACCAGTAATTGATTTAAAGACCCTTGCCTTACCTTACTTCATATTACCTTTGGGCTTCAGGCTCTGCATAGGTGGAGCTACTACATATTTTGATTTTTTTCACATTTGTTTGCCATTTCCTTTGTTAGTAAGGTTGTACCAGGAACAGAAGAAGAAAGCCCTCACTTGCTCACATTCATTGTCACATTGATGTATTTTGTATTATCATTTATTATATTTTGTATTGGTTAATATATATATTTGTTTTTCATAAATGTATGTACAGTTAAACATTTGATTACAGATTCAAAAAGTTGTGCTTGCTCTGGGTGATTACATGAATGTAACGTGCCATGCTTGTATTGGTGGCACAAATCTTCGTGAAGATATGCGTCGCCTAGAGATGGGTGTTCAAATCATTGTTGGTACCCCTGGCCGTGTGTATGATATGATCAACCGCCGAGTTTTAAGTAAGTTCTTTTGAGAAACATATTTCTTGTGTATTACATGAAACTAGAGAAAAATTAATTATATTGTTACATAGTCACAGGATCCCTTTTATGGGGCTCCATAGCTTTTGAGGCTGCATTCCACAAAGGAGCAGGGAATGAATGGTTTTCTGTGGTGAGAGGGCCCCTGATATGACTCCTCACTATTCTATTTATTAACGATGATACAACTTTATAGATGATCTTGATATGCTTTGCAAATATGCATAACTAGGTGTTGTCCTGATTTCCTGAAGTGTGTCTTATGCATTTGTTAAATGAATGCAGTATTTTTGATGAATTATTTCTGAATATTTATAGGTATGCTTTTGAGCATCTTATAATTCCTCTTATGATGGCTATCAGAGCCATGCAATATAAAGCATAGGGATTTTCATGTGTTAACAGTTTGCAGTGGGTTCAGACATGTTTGTGAATTACTTTATGAAACTGAAAATATATTCCTGGGGGTAATATTCTTTTTGTACACTATTCTTTACTACTTATCCATGAAGCTGTATTCTGATAGGATATATATTTATAGCACAGTGCAAAATAAACTGGCAGGAAAGTTAGATTTATCTGCCTACTTTTATATTTCAGGAGCTTTATTGTTTTGTCCTCAAGCTACGTTTGTTTGATGCTTTCAGATCCCAAGAACATCAAGATGTTTGTTTTAGATGAGGCTGATGAAATGTTGTCACGTGGTTTCAAGGATCAGATCTATGATGTCTTCCGCTTCCTACCTAACGATGTCCAAGTGGTGCTTCTCTCAGCTACCATGCCTGCTGATGTGATGGATGTGACTACAAAGTTTATGCGTGACCCTATCACCATTTTAGTCAAGAAGGAGGAGCTCACTTTAGAAGGTATGGCATACCTACCTGCCTTCCAACTTCATGGTTTACCAGACCACTTTTGACACCCTGGTTCAGACCATCATCACTATAGTCAAACCATAAATTACTTTTATCCATGGATGAGATGGATTTCAGGCTGAACCCTAGCACTGCAGTCATTTTGGTAAGTGCGATTGCAGTATTATTGTATTAAGGCAAATAACAGAAATGTCAAATGGTTCCTCATATTTCCATATAAGGAGAGCAGGGCTACCCATAGGAAATGGGCTTTGGATATGTAGATAGTGTTACTTGTTTTGAATGGCTCCATACAGCGTATATTTAGCAGTCTTTTATGACTATAATTTGAAATATTAAGTTTTTCCCATCTTACCTGTGTCTATACATATATATTAAGTTATAAAAGAAATGTGTAAGGTAAAAGGGATGATGTGCTGTCAGTGGACTGAACCTTGGTATATGAAGCTGCTGGGGGAAACCATGGAAAGGTGTAAGTGGCCTTGATTTTGATGCATTACTCATGATAGGTAGAGAAAGGATGTGAGCAATTGAGGCCTTTTCCTTGTTTCTAGGGCTTTCTTGCTAATGCAGGAGATGGTGAACAAGTATGAAAGAAAGAAAAAATATATATATATTCTGCCAGTTCTCTAGCACTTTACCTCAGGCCACACAAATTTCGAAGTTTTTAATAAATTAAGGAACTGTGTTCTTCCCAAATCATAAGAAGCTCATCTGCACTCCCATATGTTCCTGCCAGTTTTCTTGTTTAAGGCTTTTACTGCTTTCTTTTCACCTTGATTGCTTTGACAGTCAATCATATGTCACTGTCCTAGGCACCATCTCTACCACCCCATCATCGATTGCATTCAGCAGTACTTCCAAAAGATTCTCTCCTCATGTGCACATTTCACCTCCTCATATGATCTCACTGTCAGCTCCATGTGTTCTCTTTTAACACTGTTCTTTCAGAACATTTTCTTATTTTTTTGTGAAGTTCATAGATAGTCTCACCCCATCTCCCTGCTCTCTTTTTCAGGTCTTGTACCTTTGGCTTGACAACCTGCTGCTTGTTCTTTTAGTCTTGCAATTATTTACTCATCCCTGCAGATACCATGCATACTCTTACCTTTCCTCTTTTACTAGTAATTTAACTTCTGCTAGCCACCATTGGCTACCATTTTATATCTGTCCACACCTTATCTACTTCCCATACACTTAAATTTCACATTTAAGCACCGCATCCCAGAGTACCCTCCATTCCTTTGCCATTCATTCCCCCAGTTTCATTTGCCCCCACTGTGTGACATTCCTCTCTCAATTTCTCTGGTATATCTGCACACAGGCCACATTCCAAGCTTGATCACTTTCACTTCATCTTTAATCATGAAAATTTCCATTTACCTACTCCTGCACAAACTTAATCTCTCATTTCTGGGAATAGAACAGACTTTCCACTTGCCACCTTCCTCAGTATGCTTACATACAGCAGCCTTCCCTTTGCATTCCTGTCAGGTAATGTACAGTCATGTAATGTTTGTTTTGTCCCAGTTCTACTTATCCATATATACTTATGGAGTAACCCCCACATTTTTTTCTTAATCATGTATATCTGATATTCTTTCCTCTTTCAGCACATGATTATGCAAGCTTTTCCTTGTTTCTTTGTACTGCAAGGACCCCATATCTTGAAATATTCCCAACGTTGCCACGTTACCCCAGATCTCTGAGCACCAGCATTCATTTTACTGCATCAAGATTATCAAAGCAGTCACTCAGTTTCTTCCCCATATGCACAGTTTCATCATCACTTCTCTTACTACTAGGTGCATAAGCACTAATATTCGCCATTTACAAAGATGGAGCCATTCAAACACAGTCTTGTTACTTTGTCGGAAGAGCCTCCCTTCATTTACTTGTCGTTTTACAAGCCCCGAACTTAACTTTTTGAATATTCCTCAACCATTCTGCCCTCATGCCCTGTAAATTGATTTAATGCAGAGCCAGAATATGTAGGATTCTTTATTCAGAGTGCCTGTTTCCCCCCATCTTTTCATCCTGGATACAGCTATGCACAAGTATGCATTGCGCTGTATATACTTGGACTGAATGGTAGATTAGCTTGGGATTTTTTTTTGTTTCATGCATTTTTTCCTTTGTGGGAGATATGACTAATTCCCTTGAAATAAAAGCCATATTTGGATCTGAAATTGTTTACTAGTTTTCTAAGTAAATGATATTTTGGTCCATACATTTCATTATTTTAGGAATGGTCATAATAGAAAACATAGGAGTAAGCCTCGTGTTACTTCTTATAAGTAGAGAAATGTTTCTGACTGGTTACCTGTTTCTGTTTGTCTTTATCCTTCATTGCAGAGGTGTAGGGGTGTAATCACCTATTTGAACTTTATAGGGGCACCATCTCTTGAACTTTTTCTATCATATAACTTTTTTAATTTATGTAAGCTGTCTGCATTAAGTGTGTGTGTTTATGAGTATTTGGTTTGAGTTTTGTGCTGGGAATGCTTTATGTGTTGTGTAGGTGTATGTTAGTAGAACTGGAGGTTCTTTGATATCTTGCAACTCTTTGCACACTTTGAAAACGGTTCCTTGGAAATTATTTCCTTTCCACAGGTATTAAGCAGTTTTATGTAAATGTAGAGAAGGAGGACTGGAAGCTGGAGACACTCTGCGATCTGTATGAAACTTTAACAATCACCCAGGCTGTGATCTTTTGCAACACTCGTAGGAAGGTGGATTGGCTCACTGACAAGATGCATCAGCGGGACTTCACAGTGTCTGCCATGGTGAGGTGTAAGCTAACATGTTTTGATAGTCTTTTCACAAGTGATTGTTATATCTCGGGCATAAAGGATTCACTGTTATACCGTTACAGGTTTTGCATGGTTTCCTTCCTTAAGTCCAGTTACCCATAGTTGATGAATACTTAAATTATGAAATGTATCTTATTTGATATTTTTTTGATGTCAAGGCAGAGAATCTTCCACATACAGGGAAGGTTGTGTTAGTTTTAACGAGAGCTGACTAACGTGAAGATATAGAATCTCTCCCAAATGAAAAAGGTTGTGTTAGTCTTACATAAGTGCTGGACATCATAAATGCAAGATGTAGAAGTTCCACATTAGGCAGTTGTTAGTCTCTCAACCCTTTAAGTGTAAAATTTATTATTTTTATTTTTTCCTAGTGCACAAAGAGCCATTTGATTTAATATATTTTGTATTTGATAGCACAAAAGTATTAAAGCTTATTTTTTCCTAAGAATTAAGACATTCTTTCTTAGTTTTGGAAAAGTGCATTATTTACTGGATTGGCCTGTCTTAAGTATGCAGAATGTCTTGACCTTTGCTATTTGTGGGAGAACATTATTTAATTGTTTGGCAAATATAAACCATACAAATATAATTATGGCTTCTATATATGATTTTGCACAAAAAAACATTGAAAACCATTATATTTTATGAATTAAGTTAAACATTCTTAGTTATGAAAGAAAATTGCATACCACATTATTCAGTCTTACATACGGCAAAAACATACTTTTTTGATTATTTGATTACATTAACAAAAACTATATTTGTGAATGAAGAGTTAATCATTCCACATTTATGAAAAACTTTTTTTTTTCTTTTTTGTACTGGTTTGGTGAATTCTAAGTATATATAAGCAACAAGACCACAGTATTGGGTAGGCAACAGGGCACTGCAGGTGGTGGGAGATTGTTGGTTGTTGCCACAGACATGGGCTGCTGTAAGAGAAGGTATCGACTTTCTACTATGATTACTGGCAGGTTATAGAGATCCTTAGGCAGCTCCAGTGACTTATCCTTTCTTTATGTTGGCATCTTTTAGAGTCTGCCATGCACTTAGAATTCATATTTTGGTCGGAAATTCCTCCTGTGGATTGACGTGGTAACTCTGAAAGGATTAATAAAGGCTCGTCATTAGCAACATTGTCCCTGCACCCACTGATGTCATTGCTTTATGTTTTTAGAGTTGCAGCTGTGAACCAGTTTGTCTGTTTGCCTGTGGTGTGTACTGCTTTTAATGTTTTGACATTTTTTCAAGAGACCATTGAAAATTATAGATTTTTTGTGAAGATTCAATATCTTGAAGATTTTTCAGTAACAGCTCAGTAATTTTAGGTATTAATTTGTAAAGTTTAGTTTTTGTGCTTGATTTTTATATTTTAGCATTGCAGAACTAGGTCCATGATGTAATATTTTAAGTTTTTATGTAGATGTGAATGGAATTCTTTTGGCATTTTCAATTGTCAAGAAAGATGGTGTGGATGAATCTCAGAATATGATGAAAGATGATATAATGATTCTTCATGTTGTTACAGCATGGTGACATGGACCAGAAGGAGCGCGATGTGATTATGCGTGAATTCCGATCTGGTTCT
>JAUUDZ010096167.1:0-19793 GCA_032361705.1 Panulirus versicolor
TTTGCTTTGTGGCTGTCTCCCGCGGCAGGAGGTGAAGGAGGTGTAGAGGTTGAAAAAGAGGGCAAATTAGACTTAGAGTGAGCGAGTATCAATAAACCTTAGGGAAAGTAAGATGTTTTGGAAGGAGTTAATTAATATGCGAAAAACAAGAGAGTCATGGCGAGTGGTTTGGTGAGGAAAGAAGAGGGGGAAAACCTTGCTTGAGATGAAGTGTGGCAGGCGGCTGCAGTGGTCATGTAGAGACGGGTCACGTGCACTGGTCGTGTTGTGACGGGTTACGTGCAGTAGTCATAGTGACGCGTCATATGCAGTAGTCACAGTGACGGGTTACGTGCACTGGTCGTGTAGTGACGGGTCACGTGCAGTAGTCATGGTGACGGGTCACGTGCACTGGCCGTGTCGATGGATGTGTTTAAGATTGCTTGTGTTGGGAGGTAAACATCCTGGGCCAGTGTTGGGGCTTCCACCGCCACGTGTTATTAACAGGATCACAGTTGAAGTATCTTGAAGTTTTTCCTGACGTGTGACGGAACAGTCAGGCGATGGTTACCCTGAAGGAGAAATGATCAAGGTCTTATTTTTTACAGACAGACAGACGGGGCTAACCTTCCACCGACATTAAAGGCAGAGAACAACCTTCATGTTTCTGGCTTTTTCACTGTTGTGTGATGGTATGTGTTTGTCCTGCCGGGGTGGCTAGGGTAGGTTGCCGTGGCTATTATAGGCTGGGGTAGGTGGCCGCTTCTATTTCTGGTGCTGTTACTTGCGTCTTTCATACTAGCTTATGTTATTATGTCCCGCCATGTTAGGTGAGACTTTCTACCTGATTCAACTTCACATTTTGTCATAAAGTCAACGTGTCATCCCTGTTGTTCATGTTAGTTGGTATGGTACCAGGTTTATGTTACTTTGGTCATAACCTAACCTACCTATACACTTGTACAACGCTCGTGTTCCCTCATTAAATTTGTCCGCCTTTCGTATGTCGTTATAATCTTAAAAACGTTTGTCATTTTTCAACTTTTTTATGTTGATAGTTTTGTCTTGTGTTTGTTCACTCAACACATGAACAAACTAATGTATTCTAGAGATGTTATCAGTAAGTCGGATGTTTATTATATTATTGGTGTGACTAATGTTACATTTTTGACAGCGTTATTCTGTAATGTTGTCCCACTAATACTCTGTTCACATTAACACATCAGTAACTACTCTCCAGATATATTACTTCACTTGTGGTGTTGTTTCCATGTAGACAAGTTTCACGGTAACAAATATTTCTCTTGTTTCAGGTGAGTACGGTTGGGACCATCAAGTAAACATAGTTGGTTATACAGGTATGTATTAGCATGGACGCCCACGTTTGTACTGGTTCATTGTGGTGGGTGACAAGGTCTGGGTTCGATCCCGGATGCCAGCTACAACTGGCTGGCGTCACGTGAGGCGAGGGTGGGGCTGAGTGGCTGGCTGCCTCCCTCGCTCCATGGTGTGTCCTGGGCCACCAGCACAGCCATCCCTCTACTACTTGCTGTATGTTAACGTTTGGTGTTATGATCCAGAAAAGATGGTAAGTTTAACCAAACACAAGGAAAGGTCTTGCAGTCTTTAGAATTATAAAAGATGTTTTAATATTACTTCAGTGTTGCTAAGCTGGACGATGCGACTCTTGACCACTGTAATGGATCAATATTACCTCAGCCAGTTTTGTTATCGTCCCACTATTTCATTAAATCTCATTTTATCCTTGAGTATGATGTAGCCATGTTTTGTAGACACAACAGTGTTGATCATGAGGTGGACACGTCTCTGGTATATAAATTGCCAAAGTTACTGCAAAGAATATTTCTTGTACCATAAACCTTGGACGGGCAAAACACTGCGGGACACAACATACAGTAATTGAACTTTTATAACACTTGAGTATAATCTATAGGTGTCCCACAAAACAGAAGACTGAAATATGTTTTAGTTATAAAGTTAATATCATGATTTATGCAACTGATTAAAATCCTGTGAACTTGACGTTATGATCCCAAGGTTATAACTTAAAGTTCAGGCTAAAGGCAGTGTTCAGTATTCATACTCAAGGTTCAAACTGTTGTGCTGAGGACATTAAGGTATTTATGATTGACAATCAGAAACTTTGGTCGTAGTTTTCATAACTAAGACTGGTCGGACCTGATAGGTTCCCGACCACATCCAGTGGACCAGAATTATGTGTGAGTGGGTACTGGTGGTGGCCGACTGCCTCTGCCAAGGACACCTGCCCCACCTGTTCAGGACGTCCCGAAAAACCGGCAGCCTCGCCGTTGCCTCTTTCCTCAGTGCGGGGAAGTTCCCGCTGTGGTGGTCTCCTACCGTCAAGGAAATACATGAAGGTCACATTTGTAACGCTAACGTCTCAGGCGCGTGACTGGATATGATAACTACATAGCATTATATTACCTTTGTCTCTACTGTAGAAGTCATTTCGTAAATTGGTTTGGCAGGTAGTGATAGTTAGTTACTGGCTAGATGTATTCTTTTTTCATAGTTGAGTGCTGTAATTTATGACATTTTGCATTATTTGAAGGTTTTCCTCTTGAAACAACAATGGCAGATACAATAATAGACTTGGCAAATCTGGGTTTATTGTAGGTGTTCTGTGGTGGGATTCATTCCTCTGTTACACGGCGTACGTCCAACTTCCCAATATGAGCAAGAGAATTATTGTGAATTTTTCGATTTCTTGTTTTTGTACGTTTGTCATCTTGTTCCTCTCCAGCTTGATGCTTCCACTACCGTCATACTTCGGGATGGTTGTCGTTAACTTAATGTTCACATGACAATGTTCTTTATCTTCAATACACATAATCCCAGAGTGGTGTCCATACCCAACACCAACTCCAACTGACAGTGCTGTCCTCCTCCGCTGGACGGTTGCACTGGTTTTGCCACACATTTTGTGGCAGCTCGCACTTACCTGCTGATCGTACAGGGAAATGGTTGCAACACTTCATCTGTTTTTTTCAAAACTTTTGAGGCAAATGACGTGTAAAGTTGTTACTTTTGTGGTGCATACAAACAAAGCTTGTAAAGAACTGTCATAAAAACAGGACCAGAATAATAGTGAAATATTTTGATCCACTGCTGTTAAGGTGTTCTAATATCGCAAAATGAATATAATTCATGCTTCCTTCTCATATACTGAACAAGTTTTTTATATCATTTCTTTATGAGGTTATTCCTCTCACAACCCTTTATGAGACATTTCTGTCTCAAAGACAAGCTTTCTTCTTACCCGTGATATATGTTTAGTTCAGTACAAAAGAAAGCAAATAGCAAGTCTAGTGTGTTGAGTCCTTTCCATGTTGTTTATGGTAGTGGAAGAGATCAGAAACGTTACTGGGGTAAGAGTACAAAAACAAACTGAGGACTTATTGAAGGAATGATTAAACTTTTGAAGCTATAGTTTAAGCTATGGACGCGCGAATAATATCAGTCTTTTCGTAAACTTATCAATTTTGCCTTTCAATTGATCTTATAGGTAAATTATTCCATATCTTAATACTTTTATTAAAATATAATACTTTACGTCATTCGAAGTAAAACGATTGCCCGCGTTTGTATAAATGAGTGACGTCAGAGGTATAGTGTTGAATGGTATGAAATTCTTTCCCTATTTTTGGGACTCTCCACCACATCGTAAATTTCCATGATGGAACAAGTTCTCCAGAGACAGTAATGTACACTGAGCACAACTGTACGACCTGAGCTAAACAGCGGTCGGTTTAGAGGCCAGGCTATCACACATAAAGGTCATATCGTCGTCCTTAAGGTTCGTACAGCAATGCTCAAGTGTCGTAACGCAGTGTTCAAGGGTCGTACCAAAGTGCTCAAGCGTAGTGTGTCATATTCTAGTGAGCTTAAGTACCTTCTATAAGCCCCACCCCATCATTACGTGTGAATACCGCTAGACAGTCAGGTGTCATTTGACTGCTACTTCCTGCCCCTACACCCACTACCATCTAGTCACGCACACTCCGCACGTTAGGTTATGCCATGATGTACGGTTGGCAGCTTTGATGTGTGATATACAGTTCTTCAGATAGTGGGTCTAGACACTGGCTGGCTATGGATCCTGCTGTATGTGTATAGGTCGCTTGTGTTCTGTGTCATTTTTCAGTTGAAATATAGTAGTAAGCAATGTTTTACGTATGTTTTGACTGTAGACTCAGTGTTCTGGTTTTGTTGAAGGTCGTGTTGTGTGACTTTAGGGTAAGAGGAAAAACAGTATGACGCCCAGGCATTTCTTGAAGTGCCGTACCAATGACGTATAGGCTTATAAGCAGACGTTGTTGAGAATGTGTTCACGGAGCAGACACAGATTGAACGGTGGCTACATTCCTAAGATAATAGTATCACTGATGGGCCAGATAGACGTTAGGGAGGCAACCATCCTAAACTCAGTTTACGAAAACATGAAACAGTGCAAAGTTAAACCTTCAGAATAGTTTCAGTGTGTCAAAAGAATGTCATGATTGAGATGTTAAGTAGGGTTATAGACTTGTTTACAGATTAGTGAAATTAACAGATGGTAGTAGATCTTGTCATGAGGTCATAGTGGAAGTAAAGTTGTTCAACATCACAGCATAGATAATATAAGGGCCTTCAGGAGGCAAGGTTAGGAAGTATACAACATGAAAGGATTCATAAATGAAATAGAAAAATGTGATTTGATAAATTGTTATAAATCTTCCTTGAAAAGTTCATGTTTACCCATCCTGTCACCTCAGGATGACATATCACGTAAAGCAGGACTTTGTATGGCAACAAGATTAGAAGTTTAGATAAATACAAGTATATCTTGGAGCTGTGTCAAGTGGCGGGGCAGTATGTGCGACTGTTATAACAACAAACAAGGTACTGATGACTGCAGAACTGCACTCGGGCTGTGTATCAACAAAAACTGAGATAGATGTTGATAGTGGGAGGATAGAAATATATAGATTGTAAATAAAATTTTTCTTCATAGCAGAGATTCTCTGGATTAATGGAACAACAAGAGTCTAATTTTTGAACACCACTGATGACTGTAGAAAATTGATACGTGAAAAAAGTGGCTGTTATATGCATTGTTTGAATCCCTTCACTTGAGGTCATTAGTCTCATTGAGACTATATATGATAGCTGAAGAAGCCACTGAAAAGGTTGATATTAACTTTATATATTTTCAATCCTTGAAGTTTTGTCGAAGGGCAAAATAAGTAGCACAGTTGAGAGAAAATTTCAAAAGAAATAAAGTACATATAAACAGTAAACTATAAATGAGATGTCCTCATTAACACAAATTTTACATATCGGTAAAGTAGCAGTTAGGGAAATGACTCACTGTGTATGAAGTTAAGATATGAACATTATTGGCAGCTTCTGTTAAGATAGATGAACAAGATATGGAATGATTGAGAGCATAGAACACCATACCTCATTATGTACTTGAATGTACATTATTGGATGAATGCAGAAGTACTGAGTTAGGTATGTCTATCAGGAAATAGAATAAATGTGTTATTATAATGGTAAATATAAGATTGCAGAAATATATACATTATGTACTGACAGTATAATGAACAGTTAGACAAATATTTGAGAAAGCCAGTTTGTTGACATGTGTGATCACAGAGAGACGTGTACATACACGATTTGGGTTGAGGATGAATTAGGTTATCAGCCAATCAGTCCGGCCAGGCGCCTCTCCCTCTCAGCTTCCACATTCAAAATCGAAAATAAACATTTTGGTTGTCTTTCTTTTAACGTTATCAGTCGAGTCAGCATTATTGAAGACGAGGAACACTGATACTTGTCAGTAAAATATGACGTTTCCTTTGCACGGTATTTGTCAGCTTATGCAAGCAAGCAGGTGTTTGGTACTATGTTTTGTTATGATTCCCAGGATGACAAGTAAGGTTACTTCAGTACAACTGTAACGGTCCTTGAGCAAGACGGTTCACCACCTTGAATATGATGGTATGACCTTTGGCTTGATCTGTTCAGAGGTCAAGCCAACATGTGAGGCTCGCGCCACTATACTGTAGGTTTTGGCGGTAATGTCAGTTTGTGATGGATGCGTCGAGGCTAAACATATGTCCAGGTAAACTGCCACATATCTCTTACTTCTACACCTTCTGGAGTCGACCCAGTGGAAGGGTCACTGATCTCTTGACTGTCATCTGGCTAGATAATTCGACAACAAGGAAGTGAATGTTTTATTTAGTGTTGGAGAAATCATCGGGTTGGGTATTTTCTTCGGGGAAATTGACTTTTTATCGTTGGTTTTATATTGGCTCAAACAGCTGACATAAAATCACGTACAAGTTGGAAACCAGCACCTGCAGATAATTTACCGATACAGTATTTTCTGTTGGTCACATATTTTATTCTCGATATTTGAATTACGCAAAGTTGTTCTCAGTAAGATCTGGCATTATGACCAGTCGCCAGTTGGTAACCCCCATTGTATGTTTGTTGCCTTGTTAACGGTGATTCCATGATAACCATCCACCACTTGGTCATTGTGTTAACACGATCTTGGTGGTTAACTTTTATGTAGATTTAGTTTCGCGACTGTTTCTGGACTCATCGTTTCATCTTGGCGGCTGATTTGCCTCCTGCGTCATATTTTCTTGTCCAGCAATATAATACCTTGTTTCACAGTGGTGCTGGATAGTTACGATATACATTTATAAGTGGAGATTACGATTTAGGTGTAGTTCTGTCTAATTTTCACATTGTTACGCCATTAGTTTGATATAATGAATTTTGTTTACTGGTAAATGTGGTGTAATAAACGTAAACTGACAACTGGAAACTCTTAACCTGGTTTAGAGTTGATCGTGACGGAAGGTCGTGATAAAAGAAAGCTTGTACTACTGACACCACAGAATGTGATCTGCCCTCGAAAGTTAATCGGTGGACTAAGTTCAGATTCAAGAGCTGTAAAACTTGGAAATGATTACGAACATTGTCTTACTTATACGAACGAGTCAACCAATGTCGTCCATCAAGGAAATGTTGTACATCACAAGACGTCCATCATGATTGTATATAGCTCCAGCTTACTGGGAGATGCAACTCAGATGATCAAGTGAAGAAGGCCTGTAGGACGCAGTGGTTCCAGGTAGATGGGGACGACCTGGAATATACTCACCATGATGACGTAAGTGTCATAAACATCCTGCAAGACGTGATCACAACATACACAGGTTAGGTCCATGTTACTGGATGATGATGATGATGATGATGACTTGTTCTCATTGGTGAAGGTGTCTGAAGAACTCAGGGTTGTGTTAAGCCCTTGAGCACGACGTGTGTGACCCAAGGGTGGCGCCGTGCTGGACGCGTCACCACCACAACACATTTTGGTTGCCACGCCCTCGATAGGGGGAATTATGAGTGTGGAGCATTGGTGTCCTGGCGTGTAGAATTATGAGTGTGGAGCACTGGTGTCCTGGCGTGTAGAATGATCAAGAGGTTCCCCCTTGAACACACTTCATGATTATGGTTGGGTTGAAGGACGTGTCGTGGGATGAGATATAATGACTACCACACACTCGGAAGGAAGGAAGAGGTGGAGGCTGGTGAAGAATTACTGGTGTGACGAGATAGGTGGACGACTGGATTGCCAGAGTAAGACGACTGATAAACACTGTAATGATAAAAATTATAATGATAGTAATTGTGAACGACAGTGGACGTGCATTATCAATAAGTTGTGGACCCACAGTGAGGGGAATTATTATCAGAAAGTAGTGGAATCTGACATATCAACCCCGTGTATCTGGTGCAAATGTGACATACCAACCCCGTGTACCTGGTGAAAATGTGACATACCAACCCCGTGTACCTGGTGAAAATGTGAAACGTTTTGTGACGGTGCGAAAACTGTGGCTCTAGTTAGCGTGCAACTTGTACAGAACGTGCACCCAGGAGGACCAGAGAAGGTTCTCATCGGTCTGGTCACGGGCCTCCCGTGGGTCGGGAGACATCCTTATTTTCCACACGTCCACGAAGCTGTACGGCTGGCAGCAGCAGACGTGTTGGTGGGTCGTGGCGGACCCACGGAGGACGTGTATCTCTGAATTCTATACGAGTGTGAGGTAAACTGTTAAGTGTGAGTAGCATTGTCCAATGTGAGGTAAACTGTTGAGTGTGAGTAGCATTGTCCAATGTGAGGTAAACTGTTGCGTGTGAGTAACAATGTCCAGTGTGAGGTAAACTTGAGTGTGAGTAGCAATGTTCAATGTGAGGTAAACTGTTGAGTGTGAGTAGCAATGTCCAATGTGAGGTAAACTGTTGAGTGTGAATAGCAGTGTCCAGTGTGAGGTAAACTGTTGAGTGTGAATAGCAGTATCCAGTGTGAGGTAAACTATTGAGTGTGAGTAGCAGTGTCCAGTGCGAGGTAAACTGCTGGAGCTCTGAATGTTAAGGAAACTGTCTCTTACAGACGGTTAACATGCTTACCTTTTGATGACTTTTGAAGATTGGCAACGGGTAAATTAGCAGTATAATATATCATCAAATAAAACCATTATCGTAACTCACAGTGCATGATGATTCCGTCAGCACAGCTCCGTTGGGAAGTTACTAATTTTAGCAGTACAGTTACTGGTGAGGTTATTGCTATTGATCTAATGGGAAGTAATTTGTGTAGTAAAAAAATGAATGTTTATATCCCAGATCAAAAGAAAGCAGTTACACCAAAAGTAATGAGCATTGTTTATTTATTGTTAATAAAAACATTTTAGATTCCAGGTACTAGGCAGGAGCAGCCTTTATGGATTAAAACATGTGAGGAGGACATTTCTCATACAGTCTTTGTTGATAAGCTTACTGGATGATAGAAGAATGCAGTGTTTATAAGTTTACTGGATGATAGAACACAAAGCGTTGATAAGCTTACTGGATGAAGAATACAAAGCGTTGATAAGCTTACTGGATGAAGAATACAAAGCGTTGATAAGCTTACTGGATGAAGAATACAAAGCGTTTATAAGCTTACTGGATGAAGAATACAAAGCGTTGGCGGTGGGTAAAACCTTGGCGTCACGCTGATGAAGGCGCCGAGAGTGAAAGTCTGGGAAACGGAGTGAGGCTGTGCGGCCGGCTGATGATCCCCTCCGTACATAACGGTCGCTCTGCACTTTGATACATAACGGTCGCTCTGCACTTTGATACATAACGGTCGCTCTGCACTTTGATACATAACGGTCGCTCTGCATTTTAATACACAATTCTCACATAGAAAGTTGGGAGAACTAATCTTGAGTTACGGGTAATTAGATCTCAAGAGAATTATACTTAAATTGATTTGTGCCGTTGAAAACGGTGTTGGTTCCTTGCATATCCGCATACGAGGCTAGGCTGGTCGTTTACTGTTATATTGACTACCTGGTTCTTTACCATGTCTGTTTCTTATAATATGTTGCCTTAGGTTAGATTTGGTCCTATTGGGAATTACATTAAGGTAAGAGTGTGAAAGATGGGCCATGATAAGCGGAGTGATCAGGTCTGGTAAGTGTTATGACACAGGAAACATTGCCTTACGATATAGTATCTCATGAACTCCTTATGCACAACGTCACGACCCTTGGGTATGATGGCCTGATATTTAAAGTGACTGACGAGTCAGGTCGTACCTGAACATTCTATCAAGGGTCATACTTCGTGCTCAAATGTTTTAGCATTTACTTTGGAAAATGGAGTGTCTGCTATATCACTATTATCATCAGTTAGGTTGAGTGATTGTTTGGCCTTAGACCTGGCAAATGCCAGGACCGTCATCGTCAAACTACATCCACAAACCAAAAATCTGAACACTTCCTGCAGATGTGAAAGGTATGTGTAAGACAGCGACCACTGTATGTGACCCATCTGTCTTCATTTCCACACGATTAACCAATACCTTTTATATATATATCTAATATTTGAGGACACATTTAATACGGGTTGAAATATCACCGCACAAATGTTTGCATGCCAGAGAGAGATCGACTGAATTACGTTAACACAAGGGCGTGGTGGCTGGTTGATAGTTTAAGCCCAGCAAGCGTCCGGCGAAGGTACAGCAGCGGCGGATGAATAGTGGCATATCTTTCGTGACCCCTGGCAGGTAGACTTGTGTTGTAGGATGACCACAGCAACACAGGCACCGGCGACTGGTGGTTCATATTTAGTACATGCCCAAAGCTCAGCTCAGAAAAGATAAAGAGTATATCTCCTACCTTGTTGTGTTACCACTTGTTCATCACTGAATGTTGAACATTGTTACTTTATGTTCCTTATGTTGCTGTCGTGTTAGTCACTATTCTCTGGGAAGGTGGTACACATCATTGTGGTGTTACTGGTCATTCTTACCTTGCCATCACCTTATGGACCTTCGAACGAACCCGTGGTCTTCCTTAGTACGACCCTGTGGTCATCCTAAGCACGACCCTGTGGTCTTCCTAAGTACGACCCCGTGGTCTTCCTAAGTACGACCCTGTGGTCTTCCTAAGTACGACCCTGTGGTCTTCCTTTTGATACTTGTGTCGCCTGTTATCTTTAGGACGTAATTCTTACGTGTTGATGTTATACACCTGAGGTACGATTGTACGACCGTTGGGTATGATGGCTTGGACATCATACCCAAGGGTCGCAGGCTTGCGCAGGGGTTAACTGGAGAGAGAATGTGTGTGTGTGTGTGTGTGTGTGTGAGAGAGAGAGAGAGAGAGAGAGAGAGAGAGAGAGAGAGAGAGAGAGAGAGAGAGAGCACAAACTGGTTTTCTTGTATTGTTTAACGGGAAGTTAAGGTTAAACTGGCCAGAAGCTGTAGAGAGGTGGTGTGTGGGCTCTCAGTTTGTGTGGATATATTTGCAGTCTCTGTGTTCCTCCTCATCTTTGCCATTGTTATTACTAATTAAGGAAGGCCTTTGATTCGGTCGTCACAATGCTGGAACCAGAAAAATCATGTCTGCAAGCATTGTGGTTTTACTCATTAATGACCAAGCATTGTGGTTATACTTATTAATAACCAAGCATTGTGGTTATACTTATTAATGACCAAACATTGTGGTTATACTTATTAATGACCAAGCATTGTGGTTATACTTATTAATGACCAAGCATTGTGGTTATACTTATTAATGTAATGACCAAACATTGTGGTTATACTTATTAATGACCAAGCAGTGTGATTATACTCGTATATTCGCGAATGTGAGTTGTTGTTCATCATGCATGTAAGTTCTCTGATTCATAATGATATTCATTGTCATGTACACAGATGTTCATATTCAGACGGCTACGCAGTGATGATATATAAAAAGAACATTTTCGAATATTTTGTGTGGACCACAATTATTTTCACCAAGAGGACGTTTAAAAAGTCATATTATTTCCAGACCTTAACATAGTATTTAATACAGAAGCATATGAGCAGGTTTTCAAGGAGAATTTATGGGTTGTACAAACAAGTGCATCATTAGCCAAGCTGGAGACGGGGGTGTTGGTAGCGGTGCCATCTGTACGTTGTATGGACGCATCAAGCGTCGTGGCCACCAAGGACATGGTAGAAGGAACTCCTGTTACGGAGAGTGTGAGGTCCTTCCAGCCATTACTGAAACACTCCTGTCAGACGGGTCGTCCTAAGTCAAACGGGTCGTCCCAAGTCTGAAGGGTCGTCCTAAGTCAAACGGGTCGTCCTAAGTTAAACGGGTCGTCCTAAGTTAAACGGGTCGTCCCAAGTCTTAAGGGTCGTCCTAAGTCAAACGGGTCGTCCCAAGTCTGAAGGGTCGTCGTAAGTTTTGAGGGTTCGATATGTTTCCGGGCATTACTTCAGTATTGCTGTCACGACGGTAGTATACATATGTATATTTTCTCTATGCAGTGTTTTTAAATGTATTGAAACTACCAAGCCTGATTTTGTTCTTATTAAATATAGAATTTTTTTTCATTGGTTTGGAATAACTTCGTATTTTTTATAAGACTACAGGGGATCGTAATCGTGTACAGAAACCCTTCATATTTCCTTTTTTTCATTCAGTAAATGTGTTAAGAACGCAGGTTGTGAGTTCCCGTTTGACGATTAAACTTTAGTGGAGGAGCGGAGGAGGCAGGTGCAGGTGCCTCCCTCACTTGCTCTGTTTGACTCCTGCCACACACCCCGCTCATGGTGGTACGAGAAGGCCATTCTAAGGTTCACTATCGTATCCCGGAAGACAGGCATTTTAAACTCTGGTAGTAGTAATGCTGGAACGAGATTTAATACGGGATATCTAAATATTTATCTTCAAAACTAGTTTTTAATTTTTGTGATGTGTTGACAGAATTAAGATTTCCGGTCGACTTGTGAGCTTCACAACACAGGTGGTTTGAATCCCACTAGATTATCATGGTGGATTACTAAATGTTTCTATTTTTTGTTAGCTGTGAATTGGCAATGTTACAGAATTGAATAATACTTCTGCCTTGCTCTTGCTGGTAATCTACTTTTAAACATTATAAGAATTTTCATATTTTGCATATATAGAATGTATTTACGAATGTTCAAACGCAGTATTAAAGCAGACTGTCTTGATATTGATCGTGAACGGCAGCCATACATACATGACCAGTGTTGTTGGGCAGGCTCGCGCCGTACTCTGCTCATCATAAGTTTGCTCCTACCGACGCGTCGGTTGGAGGTACAGCCTGATTTTCCTTGTTATTACACCTTTCACACCATTGTTACCACTGGATATGCTTGGCTCTCCGGCACCACTGTGGGTTGTAACGTGTTGTGCCGTGCCTATTAGAAGTACACACCGTATAATTGTAACTATTTTCTTATAAACCTAAATACTTTGCCTTTTCAGAGTTGGTCTTTGGCATGTGTATATTTTCCTGAGCGCAAGAACTAGTAAATTGTTAGATATTTTCATGTGTAACTGCTTATATACTCATCTATTTTCCCATGTGTCATTTATATATTTTAGTAGCATCCTATAGATGAACCCGACTTAAAGGCCCGTTTGTTTGTTACACCTTAGTTGGTGAACTGCTGGCCGATCTGTGTGTAAAGTTGTGAGCTGTGGAGCGGAATGTTGTGCGTCGGGGGGAGGTCGGGTAAAATTATGATACCTGAGGTGCCGGCGCCATCCTCAGGTGGTGCGGGCAGCACTACAGTAACCTACGCTCATGTACCTCAACCTCAGGTGGTGCGGGCAGCACTGCAGTAACCTACGCTCATATACCTCTACCTCAGGTGGTGCGGGCAGCACTACAGTAACCTACGCTCATATACCTCTACCTCAGGTGGTGCGGGCAGCACTACGCCGGGGGTGGTGGTTGGTGTACAAGGGGAGAGGGGAGGACGGCACTTTTTCTGAATAATGACCACACAGTTAACATGTTCGTGACTCCGCCAAGATGATAACCCGAATGGTTACCAATTGCAGCTGCTGCCTCCACCACACCTGCTGACCTCATCCTTGCCACAATCACACCTGCTCACCCCATCCCAGCCACAACCATACCTGTTGACCTCATCCCAGCCACCACCACACCTGCTGACCTCATCCCAGCCACAACCACACCTGTTGACCTCATCCCAGCCACAGCAACATGTGAAGCTACCTCACCCAAGATTAATGTACTTAACCTTGGTCGCTCCTGTGCTCTTACTGTGCCTCACACTGTGTCGTTTCCCGCCGTGTAATGGCTCTTGGTTTCTGGCCTTATCATTCCCATGCTGGTTGCTTTAAATGGTGTATGACGTCGCCTTCACAAGAACTGATACTGCGTTTCACGTGACGCACCTTACGGCTGCTCGCGACCCACGCAACACACTAAACGCTGCGGAACCTCCGCCATTAACCCCAAGACTCGGCCGAACACCCTCCTCCGCCCTTACACGGGAGGTGGAGAGGGATAACCTTGTGGTGTCAGAGGAAAGGTAAAACAAACGACTCCTTCCCAACCCATCTCAGGCGCCTCTCTACTACTCATCCTCCTCCACACCCGCCTCACCCATCATCACCCACTCAAAGGTTACTGGTTCTCACGACGTCTACTTTCAGAATTGGCCAATAGAGGTTTAGGCCACGACCTGATGTGGGTTGGGCGTGCGGGAAGGCGGTACAGCCATGACGATAGTTGTGTTGTGGGTCATGCGAAGCCACAGCCCACGTCACTATGGTTTCCCCAACACTGTCACCTTCCTCTTCACTTTGTCAAGATAAGTGAAAGTAAAGATTGATAAATGAATGTGACAATCATGTATAACTGCTTTACTTGGCACTTTACAAGTAAGATGGTGGTCATTCATGAAGTAGATGACAACAGTGTCAGTGCCCCGTGTTGGACGTCATAATATTGTTCATTCATTCTTGGGGGATAAACCTAACCCATCCATCAACTGTAGTAGCCGCCCACGTTTCCCAAGTGCATTGTGAGAATTCTTTAGTGCCAGGAAAGCATGACCGAAAATATTTTTAGAAAATGACTATAATATTGATAGTCAACTGTGACGTAGTTTGTGGGTGGGAAGAAGTGTCTGAATGGAATGTGGACGAGCTTAGTGTGGGACGTATCAGCACGATGGAAGTCACCCGGGGAGACGTACTGTAGGTCTGGTTCGTGTGGATGATGCGGAAGACTGTTGGTTAGATACGACCCAGACATGTATCGTGCACGTCGCAACAAGAATATAACACCATTGATCCTATTCTTCGCTTCAACTTTATTCACTTCTGGAAGCATCAAGTGATGATCCTTCAGCCTTATGTAATCTCGATTCTTAGCAAAGTTTATGTTGTTAACAGATCAAGCCGGTCACCCCCGCTTGTTAACTTTCTTTTAGGTAATAAAATATATTGTTTGTATGTTCCAAAACCTGGCAAACAACATTGCACACTGACACGTAAAGCAATAATATGAAGACCTGAAAAATAAGCACATAGCTTGTAGTGCGTATGAGCTGTTGCATTGTGAATACAAAGACGTAACCTACCGCGCACGCCTCTCCACGCTTGAGATTCCTGTGTATAAGCTCACTTATTAAATTATTTTACTATTTCCTGTATTGTAGTATTTGTTATTACATTTAACATGTAAGGAAAGAAATATTAGGTGTGACATCAGTGCTTGCTAATGGCAAGTTTGAGACATGGACGAACACATTGTGACTTCTACTGGCTGCCACCCTGTCAATCCTGTACTACTTCCTACATTCACCTAATGTGTTTACTAGCAACCTAACCACTGTAGCCAATAGTGTAACGCGTAATTCATGATCACCTACACAACACCACCGTAATGAGAAATGAAAGTCGAGCGAATAGTGAAGAAAAAACACAGCGGAAAGTACACCTCGGGAAAGTACACGTCGGAAAGGCACACGTCGGGAAGGTACACGTCGGAAAGGCACACGTCGGGAAGGTACACGTCGGAAAGGCACACGTCGGGAAGGCACACGTCGGAAAGGCACACGTCGGGAAGGTACACGTCGGAAAGGCACACGTCGGGAAGGTACACGTCGGGAAGGTACACGTCGGAAAGGTACGCATCTTCAATTTTTGTTGTTGCTTTTGTTGCTGCTGCTGACGCCAGCTTGCTGCGTTCGTCGCTCTTGTCTTTTGTACCCGACATGGCTTGAGGAGAGGTTGTAGTGATTGTTGTTGTATAATTGATCACGACTTATATGTGCAGTATCTTGTAACGAGGAAATATGCTTGTATTGTAGGTGTTGCGCAGTGTGATGTAGTACCTTTTGGTTTACATACATCAACTCACTGGAGCGATGTACGTACAAGTTCATCCCTGTAGTTTGAGCAGGCGTCCGTCCGACTTGATCTCGTTGCTGTTATGAACCCTTAAACATATTTATTGTAATCCATATATATATATATATATATATTCGAATGTATAATAGTTCTCTCTTTAAAGCACGAATGTGTTTGCGAACGATATAAATCAGAGCAGGGTTGATGTGATTGAAACAGAGGATTTCAGTAACTTGTGATTATACTAAAATCGGAAGTTTTAACTTGTGTTGAACATTACAACGATCACATTAATGTAAGTAATGGATACAGTTTCAGAATCGATAGACGAAAAACAGTTGTCAGTTACGTGGTCACTCGCTACAGTGACATGTGAGCCACAACTTTGTATATCAGACCAGGAGTGGCGCTCGTACCATCATCAGTATAACGTTAGCACAGTGACTGGCTGGCTGGTGAAGATACTGGCGCTGCTTAAGATGATATTCAACCTTCTGTAAGAAGATGGATACTTGATTGCCTACACTTACGGTGTTCATCTACTCTCTCTTAATACTTCAAGACTTTGTAATGCTACAGGTGCGTGAAGGATGTAGTTATATTGTGGAGGCTGGCGAACTGTAGTGAGTAGCCATCAGCAAAGTGACTGTAAGTCTGGCCCCGGAGAGCGAGGTGGAGCACAGTAGCCGTCGTGAGCTTTACGTCAGGAACTTGTCGGGGACGGGGGAAGTTGTCAAGGAGAACGAAGGTAATGGCCGGGAAAATGTTAACACAGCCAGTCTGAACCGTTACTTTAAACGCTCATGACCTTCAGGGTTGTTGTCCAGAAGAGGAGTAGCAGGAGTGAGCACTGGTGGTGAGGATGGCGATGAGACAAGTAGGGATCCCAGGGCCGCCGTGAATAAGTTACCTACTTGGAGCACCACCCTGGGCCCGGGGGCATCACCTAACATCTGACTCGACCTATGAAGATCAGGCGAAAAGCCAGGACGTTATATCCATGGGTGGTGTAGTCCCAGTGACGGGGTTAACCTTTGCATTACAGGGAATAAAAATGACATCACCACTAGCAGGAGAAAGACGCTCCCCCCTCCCTCCCCTCACAACTCTGTACCACTTACGACTTATACGCGGACATTTACCTTATTTTTTGCTATTTTAATTTGATAAAAAGGAAAATGACCTGTCCACACTACCTTGCAGAGTCCCGAGAGATTCTCTCACCTGTGGACTGGTGTCAGCTTCTTGTCTTACAAGACTCAAGAGGTTCCAGTACAACACGGGGAACGTCTTGACCCTTGACTCCTGGACTCAGGTTGACTGATGATCCGCCAGGGGCACGAGACTGCGGCTAAGCTGACACTTTCCGAACATCTGAGATATTTCAACATACAGTTTTGTTGCTCTGGTGTCGACCGTACACCATTTTAACCTTTGAAAAACTTGTTGGTGCATTAAAGTGTTGGTGATATGGTTGACAGAACCATAATGTTACACACATGGTCATCCAGAAGAGGGAAATCTCATGATTTAGTTTGATGTCATTTGTGAAAGTGTTCACATGAATTTTATCAGTAGTTGCTCAGGGAAACTGGTGCACTTTTCCTGTGTTATCTTGTTCATCCTGTAAATTATCCAATCTCAGGAAATTGATTTGCTCGAAAAAGAAATAATAATGATCCACACATTGTACGTGTCAAGTGAAGTCGAGAACTCGTCTGTACGAATATTTACACTTTATAAATAAGTATTGATTTCTGATGTTCGTAAACCAGTAAAAAGTCTAGTAAAATAACGTGTTTTATTATGATGAAAACATTTGTTGGACAGAGAAACCTTTGCGTTGTTATATATACGTATGTGTGAGGAAGAGGCCGTCAGCGTTAGTTGACGTGACACTAGAAGCCATACACCATATGGACCCCTCCAACTGTACTTCTGTTGCTGCTGATTTTAATGCTGTTAACCTTGTGTTTACTGCTTCTCATGCTTTGTTTGATGGTGCTGTTACCGTTGTTGTTACTTCACTTATTCTTCTTGCTGTCACTATTTTCAGAAGTGTCGCTTCTGTAGTGTGTGACTCCTAATGATGGCGATATGATCAACAGGAGACGTACACCATCAGATATGGTAGTCATGTAGGTTTACATAATCAGTTGTGTTGTCTGGTCAACAACCTGGCATCAGTATAATTGTACAGAGAAGAGCGTGGATGTTATCATAGTCATCATAGCACTAACAGTTGAATTGAGTAATTTGTTCATTTTCCCAAGTTATCCCAATGTTGAACAGTAGTGAATAAGAAAGATATAAACATCTGTATATTGAATATACTTGTCTTATGGTGTGCGAGAATAAGGTCAACGTGTAAACCCATCATGATTTTTCGTGACATCAGTCATTTTGGATTAAGTTAACATTATTGATATTGAGACAGGCAGTGAGAAACAGGACTAACAGTCCCCGTCCACTTACCTTCCTCCTCACCCACTTGTTTGTCTCGACACGTACACGTGAGTGGTCACCACTGGATAAGGATATTGAAGGCGCGGGACACCCGCCTGGCCTCACCTGCTGTCTCCTCCGACCTCAACGTTGACCCACACGGCCGAGGATGCATGTCACCGATGCCTTCGGTGGGTACACACACACACACACACACATTTATTTTGATGATAGTAATATTTTGATGATTGTGTTCGTTGTTTACAATATTATTATTATTATTATTATTATTATTATTATTATTATTATTATTATTATTATTATTATAATTATTACTATCATTATCATTATAAGAAGTAGTAGTAGAAGTGGTAGTAGTAATAGTAGTAGTAGCGACAGTCAGACCAGGAGGAGGAGGGGTAGGGCAGGATGTAGTGAGGGAGGAAGCAGTAGTTAATATGTCGGGGGTCAACATTATCATGCTACGCAGGCGGCCGGCAGGGCCCAGCCTCCCAGGAAGGAGCAGGGAGCGCTCACCGTGTACACCGTTTTCTCCCTGATTTCCTTTCAGGTAGAAGTGTTGAAGTACCGTATGTACTCTGGGGGTCCACACCTTGGTCAAGTCTTACCTCAGTTCAATCAGTATATCATGTTCGTTCAACTAACCTCATTTGCAGCCGTGTATTGATGAGCTCTTCAGCATCCCACTACAAGTTGGTCGGTCGCTCTGACCTACATTTGACGCTTAAGCAGCGAACTTCGTAATTAATTATTTATCTATACTTCAATTATGCCGCCACGTAGTTTGTTGCGCACTTGTCAGTATTAATGTTGTGGATGCTGAAGACCTGGCCTGTGAACCACGGCCTCAGTAGATGGGATGCCCCCCCAGACACACACACACACAGACACAGACACACACACACACACACACCTCCCCGCCGGGGGTAAAAAGGTGCTACACAAAGCCAACCTTGTGAAGTCGTGAGATGATCTTTTTTGTTAGTGATAAAAATTGGCTGTTGTAAAGGGGAAGGTCGGTGTGTGTGTGTGTGTGTGTGTGATTACCTAGATGTGCACGTTGTAAGAAGAGGGTTGTCCACAGTCCGCACATGATTATATTGGATCCATTTAGATTCACTTGTGCCATGTCATGTATGGTTTAACAAATCTTTACCAACCCTTCAAGAAATGTCACAACCCATTATTGTTAACTGAAATTTTACGTTTGTATCCATTTTTTTTATGTAGTCGGTAAAACTTACAATATGAAACTACGTAATATTTGTAATGAAATATTTGTTATGAATTGTAACATGTAATATCAACCCAGTGGCGCGGGTCGGAGTAAGACCGTGTGTGACCTCTGTTATCCTTTTGCGCTACCGCTCAAAGGATGAGCCTTGGGTGCACAATAAAGTTACCGGGGTTGCGACACAAATCAGTAACACATGTGACTGTGATACAGAACTTTGCCTACAGGGAGATGCTCCTACCTACAGGGAGATGCTCCTACCTACAGGGAGATGCTCCTACCTACAGGGAGATGCTCCTACCTACAGGGAGATGCTC
>JAUUDZ010096276.1:0-19793 GCA_032361705.1 Panulirus versicolor
CTCTCAATCAATACCCTCCCATATAATTTCCCAGGAATACTCAACAAACTTACACCTCTGTAATTTGAGCACTCACTTTTATTCCCTCTGCCTTTGTACAATGGCACTATGCAAGCATTCCGCCAATCCTCAGGCACCTCACAATGAGTCATACATACACATCAAATATATATATATATATATATATATATATATATAATCAAATGTAAATAACTTTCTTTTGCATATCTATAATACCATTTTACTCTGATTACATCTGCAAAACATCTTTCTACACAATTTTCATATTCACATTTATGAGATATTACAATCAGTACTGAAGCTATTACAATTTCTTGAGGAATACCTGACAAAACGAATGGAAAATGGAGAAAACAATATTAAAGATAATTCTATGCAGTGGAGGACAAGGGAATATGCAAAGTAATGATAATGAAAAATTAAAGAGGATGTGGATGACAATAGATAAGAAGAGATAGGGAGAATGGAAAAAAAGATGTACTAAGATAAGATAATGGGAGGGAGAACAATATGGTTGACAGAATGAGGGAACAGCCCATTCAACAGAAAAAGTAACAAGACAGATATAAATATCATGATGTTTACAATTTTTGACTAAAGGATGAAATGAAAATGAAACATTCAAGAGAACGGATGCTTACAAAATATTTCCTGGTGATGACAATTTGGTTTAAATCCTTACCTCATGGGAGCGGAACTTTGAGTCATCTAGCTTCTTCACTGCATATTTCATGTCCTCATATCTGAGGAACTCAACAACACCTGTGCCATCTTTGTACACATCAGCATAACAGACATCACCTGCTTCTCGCATGTGATCTTTCAAATCTTGCCAGCTACCCGTTGGGGGTAAACCTAAAATTTCATAATACTAAATCAGTTAAATACAGAAAGTGTCAATGACATATACATATATTGAAGAGGAAAACTTATCTTAACCCTTTCCTTAATATCAGTAAATATATGCATACTGGTAAAGCTGCTGCACGAAAAGCATATACACAGCACATTTTGAAACCCAGTAACGGCACTTAAAACCTGGTCCCTTTCAACTTATCCATGTCATTAGTTGCACTCATTTTTGCGACTTCAAAATATGTAACACAATACAAGCAAAGTAGGAAACTCTCCAATAATTTCCGATTTCTACAAAGACTATGTCTAACTTTTGTTCACTTCCTCCTTATACATTTCTTTTATGAATATCTGTTATTCTTTATATGTCACCAAACCAGATGTAAAATAAACTGAAGTGCATCACTCACACAAGATACTCTAATCTAAATGTTCTTCCAAAATGGTAATTAGCATCCAGTACACTTGATGCTATAGCTAACAGATGTTGCAGTTGCATAACCTTAAAAGGAAACTTGTATAAATGCAATTAGTGAATGAAAACCCAAATCACAATTGTAAGGTTTTAAAGAAGGTGCAACAAAATTCTTTGATTTTGGGTTGCCTTTTGCAGCAGCACTGACTACAATGGCAAAAACTGTATAGCTTGACATCTATTAACTGCTTCCATTCAACATACTTGACGGCACTGA
This sequence comes from Panulirus versicolor, assembly GCA_032361705.1. Taxonomy (NCBI): domain Eukaryota; kingdom Metazoa; phylum Arthropoda; class Malacostraca; order Decapoda; family Palinuridae; genus Panulirus; species Panulirus versicolor. Next base: position 1,569 of record JAUUDZ010096276.1, read on the forward strand.
TTTATAAAACTAAGTATCCAGTCATATAGAATTGAAACAAAGGCCAAATCCTATCCAGAAAGCTATTTTTACATTTTAAGAATTCTAAGGCATCACTAATAAAGCAAATAAATGTAAAACAATTAATAAACATGTCCATCACTATGAATCCAAACAATGAAAGCTGAGACCAATCTAATAAGAGGGGGATTAAGATGATCATATACTCAGAAATGGGAAGGGCACTTAACATTAAATCCCAAGTGAGAGAGAACTCTCTGGTGATGTAATACACAAATTTCAAATAACCTTTGCAAATGCTAAAATCATTAGACATGTAAAATGCAATTTTAGTAACTGCTGTCTTAAATATATAGAATTACTTTTATTTGCATGGTTTTCATAACCAAACCTTTACATTCCCAACCAAGTTACAAAATCAGTAATCATCAGTTCCTGTACTGCCTTTCCAACCCTTAAGAAAATATGGGAAGCCTTATACATTTTAAATGTTAAGATCTAATTCTACAGATTCTGTTAAGTATTAGAATTTTTTTTTCAGCAGAAAGTATATACAAACAAAGCTATCTGCAAAACCCAAATATCTAGAATTCCATCAAAAAATAAATCAATCTAACTTTAGTTGAAAGTTTCCCCCATAAAGTCATTGAATAATTAATTTTTAACACCAAAAACTCCTATATTTTTTGCACTCAGGAAGTAGGTTTCTACAGTAATATTTCAACTGCATGTGTCACATATTGGGGCATGTATCCTCTCCACTAAGTGAATATATTGAAACATAACGTAAAATGATATGCAAAGTAAACAAAGAATTGTCTCAATATGGTAATCCTTTTGAAATTAGGAGGCCATACTTCAAAACCTTTCTTATCGCCCATACTCTGTCTTTCAACTCCCATCTAGTCTGACAATATGACACAAGTATAATCTCTACATAATTCAAATACTAGATATAATTGCTTTAGCTTCAGTATTTGCTATTTCAATACTCCTGATAACAGTATGCATAGGATACTATGAAAATTCTGCACTCATTATGCTGTGAGTGAACCCTTACAATTCAATCTAAGGGATGCATTGAAGTATAAAGTGAGACAGCTTTAAGAGCACTTTTTAATAACTACACCATCACATTCTGAGCCATCAGTAATTATCATTATTCTAGTGACATAAAAGGTTTTATGGTGAAGAAATTTACTATGCTACTGTGGAGGCAATGTTGCTTATGGTGGTTCACAGACAATCCCTGCAAATTTCGATTTCAAGAACCTCATAGGGAGGGAAACAAACAAATCCTACTTCTTGAACTGAATTACTCCAAACTAAACTCATCAATGGAATTTTTGTATCCTTAAACGAAAAAGTTTAAAAAAATTAAGTTGTCCATGAAATACCTCAGTCCTAGAAGCAGCAAAAATATGGTTATATCCATAGTTAGATGGTAGATATTTAGGCCTAAAGAGATAAATTTCTTTGCATCTTAAATTCATACAGAGTTTGGAAGAATCTACAAAGACAACTGAGGATCCAATAGCTCTTCTATATACTCAACGTTATGAATATCAATTTTCTGCAGGTCATCAGTGACGAATGAATAGACCTGGAAACCATTGTCCAATAGGACATATGAATGGCTGCCAAGTGTTGCCATGGTCATTGTGGCACTTTCTTCTGAGATTACCATTCTCTGGAAACTATTCTGAAGAGGAAATACACATGTAAATATGTATAAATGTACATACAGTAACCATAATGTGGAGTGAAAAAGGAAAAGTGGAAGTAAAACTAGATTTGAGATGTAGAGAAGGATGGGGAACTACTGAATCAAAGGGAATGTGGAGTGTATTTTGAAGAACTGATGAATGTGGGAGAAGGTGAGGCAGCAGTTGTTACATGTATGGGTATAAAGATTGAAGGAAAAGGATGTAGGTGCTGGTGCCTATAAAATGACGGGAGGTAAATTGGGGCAATAATTAAACAAAGTAGATAAGTCACCTTGAGTGGATGGGATTGCAGCCAAAATGTTGAAGTATGAAGGTTCAGAAAGTGATTAGAGTGGATGTATGTCATATGCACAATTTACCATGGAAGCATAAGGTTGTGCATGAGCATTGGGTGAAAGCTATTATTCCTTTATGCATAAGAAAAACATGCTAAGGATACACGTGGCAATTACAGTGGAACAAGTCCGTTACATAGACCTGGAAAAAAGTATGCTAGTGTATTTCAAGCAGGGTATATGTGTACAAGATTCTTACAGTGAGAAGTGACTGGAAAAGTACCTAGCAAAAGGTCAGAGGCTTTATGCAGCTTGAGAAAGCATATGACAGAAGAGTGGAATGCTTTATGGGAAGTGTTTAGGATACAGGAAGTACGAGTACAGCTGTTGGATGGTGCAAGAGTTTCCTAAAGAGAGGAAAATTTGTGTGTAAGAGTGGATGAACAGTTGAAAAAAAAACGTGTGTGTACTGGTTGGCATTAGGTAAGGCTGTGTAATGTCAACTTGGCTTTTTAACACATATGGAGGGAGCATTAGGAGATGAAAGCAAAACTAGAGAAAGGGGTATGGAAATGGAGAGTGGTGGAGAAATGGTGGCTTGTGACAAGCATATTTGCAGATAATCCTGAGTTATTTACTATGAGCGAAGAGTTGCATAAGTTCTAAGGGTGTCTTACGACCTGTGTAGGTGTATGCGACTGAAAATAAAAGTATAGTGTTTGAAATGAAAGATTTAAAGTATAAATTTTGCAAAACCCTACAGAGCAAGAAATTGACTTAGGGTAGCAAGACTAAAAAAGGTGTGATTTTAAGTATTTGGGAGCTATCTTGGGTATGATGATACTGAAGGAATAATAAGGGAAAAACAATAAAGGATAAAGGTTTACGTGTGGAAATAACTTGGGAGGAGCATGAGGAATGACTACATGGAACGAGGAAAGTAATGAGAGATTTGATAAAGCAGGGAAAGCATAGGGAAAGAATTGTGGCATGATAGAATGGGTAAAACATAATACTTAGAAGGGGTTTTGGGCATGTGGAAAGAATGTAAGACAGGGAGTTTAAAATAGTGTAGAACAGTAAGATCAATGGGGCTGGCATGAAAGGAAGATTACATGCAACATGGGGAAATAGAGAGGAAAAGCATAAAAGTATTGGGAGAGAAATAGGGGAAAATGTGTGCAATGGAGTATGTGAAGGTGGCATGTAAATAAAGGGATAAGTAGAGACTCTTTTGCTGTAGCTATCTCCTAGATGGGAGTTCCCACAGTGAACAGGCATCAGATGCATAGATATTAATAATAAGCTATATCTACTAAATCCTCATCACAAGACACACCCCTCTTACTTTCCACTTCACCCTATGAGCAAATATAAGTAATATGTTTACAGTAACCACGCAGTGACGTGTCATTTTGTGAACTTGGGTCGTAAGAAACACTTATCGAGTACTCCTCACCTCCACACCACTGGCTATGCCAGGTGATCTACTCGTTAACTTTAGTGCCATACCACAATCATGTATGGTATGTTAGCTAACATGTTTGTCCATATCCTATATTTCCCAATCAGTAACCTCATCAACACCAGGTTGCAAAAGCGTTACAGCAGCTTCAGATGATGTACAGTGGACAGCCATATCAACAAAGTGAGATAATTCAACATCCGCAGACTTAGTGTCTGCAACACTGTTAATCCTTAAACTACAAAACTCCAAATATTTAGGGATACCTGTTCAAAAATTTACCCAAAAATAAAACACAGGTCTTATCAAAATCACAAGGTCGTGTTTCTCCTGGTATCTTGTTTTGAGTAACTGAAAACGGTTATAAAAGGCAGAAATCTTTATGTTATTTTGGAGGGCAAAAAATAAGTGTCTGAAGGTACAATAGTCCTAACAATGCAAAGTATGGGCTATAGACGAGGATGTGCAGAGGTGGATGGATGTGTTTGTAATGAAATGTTTGAGGACAGTACATGGTGCAAGGGGGATAGATCAAGCAACAAAATAGTGAGAGAGAGATGAGCTAACAAAATTTGTTGAGAAAGCTGATGAGGTTGTGCAAAAACGGTCATGACAGATTAACAGAATAATTTAGAAGTTGAGAAGACACAAGTCAGATAATGTTGGGGTAAAGAAAAGGGAGACCAACGTGAAAAATATCTTGAGAGATTGGGGCCTGAACATGCAGGAGGGTGAAAGGCACGCTGGGAATACAATGAAACGAAATAATATTATGTACGTAGGTTACGCGCTGTCAACGGACTGAACCAGGACACACGAAGTGGCCGAGAGAGACCAAGGAAAGGTCTGTGGAGCCTGGTTGACGATGAAGGTGCTGTTTTTTTTTGTGCAATGGACATAACTGCTAGAGAGCAGAAGGGAGTGAATAACTTCATTCATCTATTCCTAAAGCTATCTCACAAAAACATATGAAAAAAGTCTCCTGTACAGACTATATCTAATACACTTTACCCTATCATTATGTATATTGATTTAGCAACTGTTGCCATTTCAATGGTAAATCAGACACTATCTAATGATTCTTACTAAGAATGATGATGTGGGAGCAAGGAAGGTGTTGGCAGAGTGGCTATGGAGTAGAATCATTTGACAAGCCTTCCAATGGAAGTTTATCCACTTCAATATATATTCATGTTTGTTGAAGTGATTTCCCACAGCATTATCTATCTAAAGGTTTTCAAATTCAGTAGATCTCACTCTTATGGCAAGTTAACTTTATGTAAACTTAGTTTTCCATATATGATGACCATTATTGACTGGAATATAATAATTTCTATATCCATCTATATCTCTAATGTCTGCTCACAACTGAAAATCCCTCAAGGACATGGCCATTGCAATAGAACTTCCATAAAAATGAACTCCAGTGCCGTTTCTCAGCCTTTAGTGCCTTACCCTTAATAGGACATTGGCAACAGAAAACTCTAGCACAGTGTTTGCAGAGGCTCCTACATAAAGTTACTACTGGCTACTATTATCCAAAGCCTCTGCCAAATATTCGCACCTACAACTTCAACATAATGCTCCTGTCCAAATGCTCTACTTCTATCTACTGCTCCTACCAATTTGCCAAAGGGCAAGGATATCTTTGGCAAAGGATAGTGCATAGTGCTCCACAGGAAAATGTGGAGTTATGAAGAATGAGCTGTGCAAGTGTTGTCAAGCGTTATGTATGGCAAGAAGATATTGTAAGTTTGTGGACAGAATGTCAGTAGTCCACGTGTGGGTGAGGCAGAAACTAAAGACAGCAACCAGGGTCGGAGGACTACAACTTGACAACCACTGATGTGCTGGCTCACTATTTAGCCATAACTAAGCCTCCAAACATCCAGGCATGTAATACTGGTGATATATCTCCCTAGTTGTTGGTTGCCTACCAACTACTATCTAGCAAGGTAGTGCACCATAACTCTCATTTCCTCTATATCATCATCAGGCAGGAATTCCATAAAAGTAAACCAATCTCTCGCATTATGTGGGGGTTAAGTTCCACAAAAACCCTGCATGAAGAGAAATTTGTGGAAAAATTTGTGGAAAGCACAGGCAAATTTTCCAGTTACTTTCATATTAGGTTGCCTTTGTTCTAAAAAAAGAGAAAGAAAAAAAAATTATCTAGCCATCCTTTCCTTGTCTGATATGGCTCTGGCTCAGACATATTTATTCTTTACATAAGCACTCTTAAATCTTCAGAAATTTGCACCTCAACTGAAGGTTAATAAAGCTGATTCTCGTCACCTTATATTCCATGTATAACGTGCATTTCCTTCATCTTCTACAAATGTGAATTTCTAACCTATGTTGTTACCTTGGTAGAAAACGGATAAGAATGAAAACACTGCTCTTCATATTTTCTCTGCATTCTTCTTGTAGCAGAATGTTCATTCACTCTGGTTGTAAGCACGCTCCAGCACTGACATCACCTCACCAGCATCACATGTATTAAGATTTCTTGCCTAGAAAGGTTTTCTTCCATTTAACCGTTAGTTCTGGGATAGACGTTCCTGGACTTTTTGATGCCATAAAGCAGAATGTAGGAAAATCACATTAGGAGGTAGACCTAAATCATTGTACAAGTAGCTTATGACCAAAACAAAAACAATGGTAACTGCAAGACTGGTGGGAATGTGGCATGCCCCATTCAAGACCCACGCTAACTACAACCAATGACTCTCACCAAAGTTTTGGTGCACTTTCAACTGTGCTGACGCTCCCTTACCATCATCTATATGTTGTAAGATTTCTGGCTTTATTTCTAAGGTCAAAGATGTTCTATCTATAACTGCAGGTTCTAGAGTAGAAGACATTTATGGATGTATGGATGCTATATTAACAAACAAACAGAGCGGGCTTTAGGAAAATCACACAAGCTTATATACTCAAACTACAAAGATCCACACAAAATGGTGGTTAAGTGCTAAAATGACTCACTGGAAAGGACCTGGAATACTCCACACTGGATACACGCCTACCCTCACTAATGTTTTGGACACTTTCTACCTTGCCAACATTTCCCCACCAGCACTGGCACATCATAAGACTTTTAGCTTCATTTCTAAGGTCAGAGACGTTCTCTTCCGTTTAAATGCTGGTTCTAGGATAGATGTTGCTGGATGTTTGGATGCCATATCAACAAACACACAACAGAATGCAGGAAAATCACATTATCAGAAATAGCATAGATCTGTACACAATGGTGATAACTACAAGACTGACCAGCAGGTGGGATCATGGTGCACTTCACCTGCCAACCCAACTAAAGTTTTGACAAAACTTCCACTGCACACACCCACTTAGTAGCAATTTTGACAGCATAAATAGAGGTACTGGTAGTTCCTTGCATAATAGTGAAATTTCATGTAGTGGTCCTGCAAAGAGAAAGGACTGGAAGCCCGGACAAACATTAGGTAAATCTGCACTAGAATTGCCCACTACCTGTGGTACGTTAAGGGCTAGTCCTAAATGCTAAGAAGCGCTGAAGTTATGGTAACTATTGCAGTGTCTACCCCTTTAATGGAGTTTCCAGACAAAATTGCGATCTGAGATATACACACATACGATCAAGGTGCCCTTTCCTATGATCATCTAAATTATATTTAACAGACTAAATCTCAATACAAAGGGCAACAGCTGTCACTGGACTAAATTAGGGTACATTTTACAGCAAGGAGAAAACCAGAGATGTCAGCTGGCTGGCAGTGTATGTGTGTGTGTGTGAGAGAGAGAGAGAGAGAGAGAGAGAGAGAGAGAGAGAGGGGGGGGGGTGCATTACACACAAAAGGTAAAGAATGAATGTGAGCAAATCAAGCCTTTTTTTATATTCCTAACACTACCCAACTAACCCTGGAAACTGCAAACAAGTAGGGAAGAAATATACAATGAATCATATTACTATCATTACTACCCCAGTGACCATCACTAATTTGCCAGACCAAGCATGTGCAGCTCCATGAGAAGATGCAAAAATTGCTGAGCATGTCAACAAGCCTGGGATAGACTACAACATACCCACCCTCTCCGTGTGCAAAGACCAACTGACACAGCAAGATCCTTCCCCAAAGTTAATTATAACTAAATGACAAAAGGCATCTCAGCATACTGAAAAAAGTGCACCTACAAATTTAAATATAGATGGGAGAAGCACCATATATGAATACAGATGCAGTAGCCATGCAGAAAATGAACTATCTTTGCAAAGGTTATGATGCTAATGGCAGCAATGCTGAAAACAATTATTACCATGCTACCTTACACCTTCCTTTGGGAATTCTCTTGCATACTCAATACCAACCCTTACTTCTATTTCTTGTCTTAAGAAAAAGAAATCAATAAACTAAGATAATTTTCTGTAAATACTTTATACCATGTCTCTTGGTAGTAGTACATGCTTTTTCTAAATAAAGCAAAAATTGCTGTTGTATGCTAATGAATATGTATTAACATGTCCTTTCTGAATGGCTCTTGATCTTTCTATGGAAAAGTCTGTGATACACAAACAAGTCATGTGCAAGTCAAGCAAGTTTCAACTCCATCATATGTCTTGCAGACCAACCATATAATCATAATTCACTTCAACTGCCAAACTGGAATAACAAGCACAACTAACGACAGAAATAAAGACTGGTGCCTTAATCTCTTGAAAGCTTTATCCAATCCACCTTGTGAAAACCTTGAATAATAAGGAAACATACCCTTGTAAATGCTCCAGAAAAATACGTCATTAAATGCGCTTTGTGAACACCAATCCAGGTAATTTTTTCTTTTTTGAACAAATCGGCAGACAATATTCGAGATATTTTTACTGGTATCGCTAATGTAAGTCTTAATCCTGCAAGAAAATAGGCAGACGAAATTCAAGATATCTCTGATGGAATTAATAAGTTTTAGTTTGGTAATGTCCTGGCACCAATTCCAATATAGCCAACCAGCTTAACTACACAATCTCTCACCCTAATTCTAGCATTCATTGTTTTAATTAACCAGGAGTTCATCTTTAAGCATCAAATAAACTGCTACTACTAGAAAACTTCAAATCGTCATTCTCATGAATTTATTCCTTTCGCCACTCCTTAAAAGAACATAAGCAGCTACAAAAAAATATAGGAAGTTCCCTCATTTTGTAAAATATGAACTTATTACACATCTTACAGATAGCGATAACATGAGGGAACTGCTATGCATAATTCTACACATCCTTATCATGTCTTCCATTTATCATTCCTCTCGCTGCACATTTCCCAATCTTATTCAACAAATACTCTGTCCATGGACCCACTGTAGGTGGTTTAAAGAGAAGCAAAAACATGTTCAAATACTGTCTATTCTATTAAACCATTCACCATGACCTGCTGCAGACATAAAGATACCCCTACCTGCATAGGGGTTACAGTAATTCAAAGGCTAATTGTTTCATATTTTGACTTTGGAAAAGGAGAGAGTAAATTAAAAAGCAAAATGCTTTGGTAGCTTTCCTGACCCTTTTCATGACTTGTGGAAAGTTCATTTACTTCTATGAAAGAAAAAAATGCCCATGAGCAATACCAGACACAATTTACCTGCAACTTTTCCCTTACCTATATGAATACATTTGGGTTCTTCAATGTTTGTCTCAATATCTTTTGAGAATACATATTACTGTTGATGTGTATTCAAACAACACAATCCTTCCACAAAGTTAATTCAGACCACTATTTTCTTACAAGCTGAAGGCTCCAGTCATGGACAAAGTCCACTGCATGGCCAAGCTTTAAGTGAAGTGTACAGAAGTTAACAAGAGAGAAGAAGAAGAAAAAAGGGAAACTTTAAAATTTTCAAAATAAGACATGAAAGGCTACTGAGTTCCAAAGTTTAAAGATATAAAGAAAGAAATGGTCATAAAAACAGCCCACATGTTATACAGCAGCTTGCTGAGTACTGTTTGGTCTAGCTAGTGGTAGGCACACATGCATCCAGCTCTCTGGAGCATAAAACCATAGAAATACCTACAAATGAAGGGAAGCAAACCAACATGGAGGCATACGGCAAGCAGGTCATGTTTTGAAGTTACCTTAGAAGAGTTTAAAATTCGGACTGCTTTCAACTCAACTCCGTCAAGTAAAGATGCAGAGCTAGAACCACCCCAGATGCGACAGCAGTACTCCATACAAGGACGGATCAATCCTTTGAATAAACAGAGTAACTGTTTGAAAGAAAAGAAATTTCGACATCTACATAGCAAGTTTCTTAGAGACAGACTTTCCTATTCCTATAATGTGGGAATTCCAAGATACAATGGATGTTAAAGTAACACTAAATATGCTCAGAGTTAAGTGTTGAAGGAGAAAGAATATTCGAGGAATTTTTAATACAAAGATAGATAGAAACAGGGCCTCGAAGGTATTAAACTTAACCAGATTTTGTCTCCCCTACTGAGATAACCAGCCTTATCTACCTTTATCTCTGACACCTGTTCCAATTGGAACTCCTTCAAAGGGGGGCCACGATAAATCTTTCCATAAACAAAGAACTTCAGTGCCACTTCTTAGCATTTAGTGCTTCACCCTTAGCAGGCCACTGGCAGAGGGAAAGTCTAGCGCAGTGTTTGCAGAAGCTCCTACCTTATGTTCCTAATGATCACTAACAATCCTATCTACTACTACTACTACCTAATGCTCCTGCCTACATGTTCCTACCTATTACTTCTATCTACTGCTACCATTCTGCCAAAAAGCTGGGCTAGCACAGAATGCTCACCAAGGGAAAATCTTGAGTCATGAAAAACAAGCTGTGTGAATTAAGTGTTGCATACAACAACAAAGAATGCCATAAGTCCACTCGTTAGTAAGGCAGAAAGAAAAGGCAGCTACCTGGGTCAGAGGAGTGCAACTTGACAAACACTAAGGCACTGGCTCACAAAGCAGATATCACTAACCCTCCAGATACCCAGGTGGGTAGTACTGGTAACATACCTCCCAAGTCATTGGCTGCCTACCAACTACTACCACATACTGTAGAAGTTGGTTACCAAGTTTGGAATTGTGTGAAAGCAGAAAGTTGAGAGCAAATGTCAATTTAAGGAAGATTATTAGGTTCAGCAGGGTTGAGGGACAAGTCACTCGGGATGTAAGAATGAATGGAGAAAAACTGGAGGAAGTGAAGGCTTTAGATATCCAGGAGTGGACTTGGCAGCAAATGGATCCATGGAAGCAGAAGTGTCATATGGTGGGAGAGTGGGTGAAGATTCTGGAAGCGATGAAGAATGTGTGGAAGGAGATAATTAATGCTATCCCATCCAACAAAAATGGGTGTTTGAAAGAATAGTAGTTCCAACAACATTTTATTGTTGCAAAGCATGGGATATAGATATGGTTGTGCAGTGTGTGGTGGTGTTGAAAATGAAATGTCTGAGAACAATAAGTGGTGAGAGTGGTTCGACTGAGTAACTAATGAAAGGGTAAGAGAGAAGTGTGGCTATAAAAAGTGTGTGGATAAGAGCTGAAAAGGGCTGTGTTGAAATTATTTGGACACAGAAAGAAGGAGTGTGGAAAGGATGACAAAGAGGACATGTGTGTCAGAGAGGTGAAGGGAACAAGAATTGGGAAATCAAATTGGAGGTGTTAGGATGGCATGAAAAAGATTTTGAGCAATCAGGGCCTGAACATGCAGGAGGGTAAAAGATGTGCACTGAATAGAGAGAATTGGAACAATGTGGTATACTGGGTCATCACACTGTCAATGGACTGAACCGGGGCATGTGAAACTTCTGAGGTAACCCATGGAATGGTTTGTGGGGCCTGAATGTCGATAAGGAGCTGTGGTTTCAGTGCATTACACATGACAGCAAAAGAATGAGTGTGAAGGAATGAGGTCTTTCTTCGTCTGTTTCCTGGCACTATCTCGCTGGAGTAAGAGGTGCTGTTTCCAGTAGGGTGGGGTGGCACCGTGAATGGATGAAGGAGAGCAAGTGCGTATAACTGTATATTATGTATATGTTCCTGTATGTATACAAGTCAGTGTATGGGTCTTTCTTCGTATGTTTCCTGGCACTACCTCACTAACACAGAAAACGGCAATCAAGTATAACAATAATAATAAAAAACGAATATAAACATGTACATATTCATACCTGCTCATCTTCAACCATTCCAAAAGCCATCCCACCCCACAGGAAATAGCACACCTGCCCCTGCATCTGAGGTAACACCAGGAAACGGATTAAGACAGGCCTCTTCTGCTCACACCCATACACGAAATGTCATGAGTGATGTACCAAAAACATGGCTCCCTATCCACATCCATGCCCAACAGACCTTTCCACGGTTTGCCCCAAACATCTCATGCCCTGGTTCAATCCAGTGACAGCATGCTGATCCCAGCATATCACATCACAGTTCACTCTAATCCATGCACACCTTTCACCCTCATGCATGTTCAGGCCCTGATCATTCAAAATAATTTTCATTGCATCCTTCCACCTTCAATATTTCATTAGTACTGAACAATATTTTGATATGGCAACTGTGGGACTTCCCATGATAAGGTACCTGTTTCTCTGTTTAAACCATAAAAAGCGGGCAACATTAACTAACATTCGTATGGTAGAAGCCGGGCAACATTACGTAAAGTTGGGCTATTTTGCTTTGTAATTGTTTTTGAATTTTGGCTATGTGACACCACTGTTATCTACTATCATGACCTCTGTTTACCCCTGTGGAAACAGCCATCCTAGCTCACCCATCCATGGACAGTGCCAGTATCAGCTGTTCTCTAACATTCGTACTGTAGTAGGTGGGCAACGTTACATAACGTTGGGCCCTTTTGCGTTGTAATTGTATGGTGAAATTGGGTGATGTGGCATCTCTGATATGAAAATTCATGTACACAGCAGTTGTAAATAAATCCATTAATGATGTACTTAGTGTAAAATAAATGTGATCACAGAGTCCCCTAGCCTCATCCCAGGCGTACCTGATTAGCTGGATACCCCAGGTCCTCCCACAGTTAGCTATGATGCAGTATCACATAAGTAACACTTCTTATGTATGTACTGGCTCATTCCTTAACAATCCATTATTCCTAAAGTATGCCACCTTACACAGATGTACAAATAAGTCACCCATCTTTAATTGATTATTCTCAAAAGTTTTAGTTTCTGTTCAATGTTTTTTTCATTACATACCTTTACATAGGAAGTTGGGGTTTCGATAAATTACACAACAGCTAAAGAATGATGTGTGAGCACAGGTGGCCTTTCTTCATCTGTTCCTTGGTCTACCTTGCTAACATGGGAAACAACATTCAAGTATGAAAAAAGGAAAAAACTTTTATTTCGCACCTGATCGCCTTTTGCCATGTAAGCAAAGTAGGACCTGAAACAGACAAAGGTCGCATTTGCTCACATTTGTTCTATGTCATTAGCAATGCACCAAAACCACGGTTCCCAATACAAAACCAGCCCTGACAGACCTTTCCCTGGTTTACCTCAACTGTTTTATATGGCCTGGTTCATTTCAGTTTCACACATTTTTCAAGGCTTCCAGAACCTTTGTCTCCTCACCCACCCCATTACTTATGCTTCAACTCACTGCCATGTCCACTCCTAGGAATCCAAACCAATTCATTTTCTCCAATTTTTCTCCATTAAAACCCATTTTCCTATTAACCTGACCCTCAACCCTGTTACATCTAATTTTCTCATACCTTCTTCCTTTCTCACCCTCTTCTAAACAGAGTCCCCAACTTCTGCAGTTTCTCACACAAATCAGTCTTGTAACATGAAACTGACGCGCTAGATACACCCCCTACATATTAGACCCTCTCTTTACACACATACAACTGCCTCACTCACCCTCCCATCCATTAACAAATTAACTGCCATGGAGACATTATGCATCACTGCTGCTGACCAACCTTCAATTGGAATCACTAATGCTCAGTATCTGACATCAAAACTGCTGATACACTCACTCACCTGCTCATGATCTTTTTTCTCAATATCAGGTGAATAAACACCAGTAATCACCAGTCTCTTGCTATTCACTTTCATTTTTTCCCAAATCAGTCTGGAGTTTATTTCCTTATACCATCACACACTCCCACAACTCCTACTTGAAGAGGAGTGGTACCCCTTCCTTAGCTCTTGTCCTCGCAACAACCCATGACTTTACTCCTAAGACATTTCCAAACCAATTCTTCCCCTTTACCCTTGAGCTCTGTGCTTTGTTTCACTCAGATCCAGAACATCCACGTTTCCATCCTCAAACATACTTCTTCTCACACTACTTTTCATCCTGGTTACAGCCACAAACCTATACATCAGCCCAAGCCTTTGAGGAGGATGAGCATGCCTGGCTCCTCCTTCTGTTTCCTCTTTTAGAAAATGAGATACGAAACCAGGGTTTCCAGCCCCTGCAGTTCCCAACCCATTTGGTCAATTTCTACGTCAAGGAATACAGAGGTAGAATTTTCTTCTGTAACCCTAGGATCAAATTACACGTACCTTTTTATCATATCTAATCGCCGTTTCCCATGTCACTGAGGTAGCGCCAGGAAAAAGACGAAGAATGGCCCATCCACTCGTATACACACATATATACATAGACACCCAATACATGCACATATACATATCTAACAAATACACATGTACACATTCATACTTGCTTGCCTTCACCCATTTCTGACGCTACCCCACCCCACAGGAAAAAGCATCGCTACCCCTTGCTTCAGCGAGGTAGCGCCAGGAAAAGAGACCAAAAAGGCAACATTCGTTCACACTCAGTCTCTAGTTGTCATGTGTAATGCACCAAAACCACATCTCCCTATCCACATCTAGGCCCCACAAACCTTTCCATGGTTTACCCCAGACGTTTCACAAGCCCTGGTTCAGTCCACTGATAGCATGTCGACCCCAGTATACCACACTGTTCCAATACACTCTATTCCTTGCACAACTCTAACCCTCCTGTATATGTGATTACATCTAATTTTTCAACATCATATGGACAATGTGAGAGTCATTTATCAACATGACTGGTTTTATTCTTTCTCTCGTTTCCATGCTTTTTCATAAAAGACTGCTCTATATAAATGTATGTGCTAACAATAAATCTTTTACCATCACCATTATTAAACCTAATAAGCAGACTACCACTAGCACATAAAAGTTTATGAAAATCACTAAATTAAGATGCTGTTTACATTAACATATATACTAAGTGTAAGCAATTTGGGTATAATCTATAACCAAATTACTAACTTTTGGTAATGAACATAACCCCTTATAACATGGGTTTCAATTACTCATACAACAGACCTCTAAAATCTTAATCTAGTTGTTCTGCATGCAAACCATTTACACATTGAAACGACCCAACATTCCGTATAAACCACCCTCTCAACATAGTCTTCAATGCCATCCCATTGAACATACACCCTTCTAAAACCACGCTTCCCATTACACTTCCTAATCTATGGTCTGGATATCACACATCTCTACATCAACAACAACAATTCAAAGTTATCTCAAGACCCCTCATGCCCAAGATGCAGCTTCAATAATGGAGACACTGACTACAGTCCTAAATTATCCTGTGATCACCTCACAAACGTATGCATAACATCACCACACTCCTTGACCTATGGTCCTGCCTGTTGGGCATGCTGATTTCCTGAGCACTACAGGAGCTCACAGAAGGGCCTCCTGAGGCAGGAAGTAATGCAGTACGCTCACAAGATCACAGTATTAGATGAATGGAATAAACTGATCAAATTGTGAAAGCTGATATTAAGGTTAACAAGTTGTATGAAATCCCTCTTAATGTTGCACAAATACATAACCTCAACTGAAGCAACTTATTGAACACCTAATTTAAAAGATCTTGCATTTTATGTTTAAGTCACCCACAACCATTAGTCTGTACAATTTTTTTTTCTACTTTACTCACCATGTTTCACTATTCATTGACACTTTCATAACAGTTTTCATTAAAATTAATGTCTAATGTGCATGGCTGTGCAATGGAATTGCTTAACTTGTATAGGGCATCATTCTTGACATAAATCATGCACCAAACATTAGTAGCAGTAGTAGCCAATTTAAGTGTCAAACTCCCAATTTCATTTGAACTAAATTATGACTAAAATTAAATTTCTTCCAAGTTAAATGTTCATGATTTGGCTGTTTTCCATGTCTAACTCTTTACAATAAACTTACTAAGTAAATATCCATAATTGTGTATCCACTTCTGATCATTAGAACACCAAGCTCCTAAAATGCTCCTCCTCCATAATATCCTTTAATCTTTCCATTGTCCATTCTTTGCTGAAGGTAAGTTTCAAACCTTAAAAAAAGAATTTTATTAAGAGCTGAATCCATTCAACAAACCTAACACCATTAATCTGTTAGCACAAACTCCAAACTGCATTTAAGTTCAGATTCTGCCAAGTTCAAAGCAAGCATTGGACTCTACACTTCCCAGTAAGGGCCAGCAAACTGATACATATCTAACATTCCCAAATCCTTATCTTCTCTCTCTCAAGAATTTCTTAAACTGGATACATGATTCAGAAAAACAAATAGAAATCTACTGCAACATATTCTTTTTCTTCACATCTGAGGTACTTTAAGCTTAAGAGTCTGAAACAAAATTACTCCAATTTCTATTTATCAGGGGAAAATATTAGTTTAAACTACTAATGTATATCTAAACATGGTAAACACTGCAGAAACTAAAATCGATTTTTGAAAGTCTGCTCCTATGATCATCAATAATGTGATTACTTAAGTTTATTTTCATTAAATTAAAAACAAATATATTTAAAATTACACACCAATTATCATGACTGATTAATTGGGAATTATCCCCATTAGTGCTAGACTGGATCTTGAATACTTAAAACGATCATTTTTCATATACACATGGAAAGGCTAAAAAACACAAGAAAAGCAGCAGCCATTCATAATACGCTATGGTGTCCTAAAATTAAATGACACTAAATCTAGGAACTTTCATAATTTTGTGTATGAATCATATATCAAACTATGGCATGGTTATAAATTTACTTTCAGGTCATCTAAAAAAGTGACTGATCTAATCAAGAATTATGAAGGAATTAGCAATGTTCTCATTTAATCTCATCTCAATGGCAATGGGTGAACTTACAATCATAACATCCTAGCAACTAAGGTTACTTGCAGCCAGCAGAACCTCCTGTCAGTTGATGGACAAGCCAAATGATTAATCCAATGAAAGCTTGCAAAAAGTGGTCTTCCATTAAATGAGGACACAACAGTAAAGTCTTCAAGGTCTTAACTTGAAAGAGGATGCATGAGGTGAAGTACAATAAAGGATACAAATATTCTGATAAAATTTCCTTATCAAAGCCCTATACGGTATCACCTCTGTATAACTTGGCCACCTGACACATCTTTGCCAAATCAAATCTTTGAAATGTGATTGCCTTGCATTACTCATTATCATGAAAACCTGATTACAGCATCTAAACACATATATCACAATGAAGGGTTTGTAAACCCAATCACCTAAGCATATTATCCACATCTATACATCAAGGCAAGCAAAAACTTTCAGTAAATATCTTAAAAAATTCCAAAAGACTACCTTCTTAAGTAACCTGAAAAGTTTCTTTCACTTAACTTGGAAAAGCAGCATCTTGTACCAGTAACATTTCCCAAACTGACCTGTAACTAAAACTCTATATTGTGATCTCCTTGCTGGTGGTCCTCTGCCTCTACCCCTACCAGCACCTCCTCTGGCAGCTCCTGGTAGGCTGTTGCGAGGAAACTCCACTCTGAGTCGATAACCATCATAGTCATATCCATCCCTTGAGTGAACTGCATCTTCAGCATCCCTGTTAAAGCAAAAATGAAATTGAGGCATGATCTTTACAGCAAGCAAAACAGCATAAATGACCAAATACACATGACTGGCCTTCCATCCTTTCAAAAGCAAATACAACAAAACTGCTAACTGCATAACAGAACACTCAGAACAATCACTGGCTGCCTACTTATGACCTATACACCAAAACTCAAAGAACTACATAATGACCCAAAGACCCTCCTTATACAATCCCACCTCAACATGTTCTGTACAATTCTTTGAAACAAGTCTCTGGCCCTTCCCAATCAAACCCTACGTAGAACTAATAAGCCTCCCCTGCCTCACTTCAGCAACCTCTTCTCACAGATCCTCCTTCCTCCAGAAAATGTAAAAATATACACTTACAGTGAAATTACCTGACAAGCACAAAATAACTGTCCTCCCAAATCTCTTAAATCTACACCAACCCACCAGGTATACATAAATTTGACATAAATCACACTTTCCATCTAAGCTCTGGACATCACCCATTCCTACATTATTTCAAACAGAATCAACACATTCCAGCACCCTTCATGCCCACGATGCAACCTCAATGTGGACACCTAACACTTGCTGCTTAGTTGTCAAGCTCTCTCCCCACATAAATATTCTTGGGGTCACTGAAACTGAGCAGAGTGAATCTATAGATAAAATATTTGGGACAGAACAATTCACAAAACTAATGGTTCAGTTTACAAGAATTTATTAAAAGTATAGAGCATACAGGATTAGGGCTTACTATGATAACAAAAGATAACAGAAAAAGCCAAGGGCACAAGAGTTAATGAACCAAAATTGATGGACTTGGCTGCAAGACAGGTGGCATCTATATTAGAATG
>JAUUDZ010096385.1:0-19792 GCA_032361705.1 Panulirus versicolor
TGTGTGGACGTGTATGTATATACATGTGTATGTGGGTGGGTTGGGCCATTCTTTCATCTGTTTCCTTGCACTACCTCACTAATGCAGAAGACAGTGACAGAGTATAATAAATGAATAATAATATATTATTACATTATTTTATGAATAATATAGATATAATTATTGTTGTCGTTATTATTATTATTATTATTATTATTATTATTATTGAATTATTATTATTTCATACTTTTTTACCATTTCCTATCCAGTTAAGCATTGATAACATTAGAATATATGACTGACCTTCAGAGCTGTTTGAAATTTCTCAAAATTTGGTATGCATTTGTTTATTTAGTTGATGGATTTGCTTTATCTGTCATGAGCACTCCTGGAAATATTGGGATTTAGACTAGATATAAAGGGCTTCCTTATTCATCCTTTAGAAGAGTCCACATTGTTTGGAATTCATAACTCATAGTTGTTTTATTCTTCAAGCAAAATGTAGCTCTGTATTGGTTTGATTTATATTAAGATCATGTCTTGATTTTAACTCTAGTGGATGGGTATCCTGCAGGTGATATTCAGTTATGTGGTTTTGCATTGTCAGATCAGAGGGTCTTACCTGCTTAAGGGTTAGAGCTTGTTCACTTCTGAATTCCAGAACTTTTAATAAAAGTGCAGCATTTGTCATTATAATTTACAGATTAATGAACTCTAGATTTCAATTTTATAGGTTATATCAGCAAGAAAAGGCGAATTTGAGACGGGTTTTGAACGAGGAGGGCAAACAAGAGAACATGCGATGTTAGCTAAGACTGCAGGAGTAAAACACCTTATTGTTTTAATCAACAAGATGGATGATTCAACAGTGCAATGGTCTGACATTCGCTACAATGAATGCAAAGATAAGCTGGTTCCCTACCTCAAGAAGGTTAGTTGTTTCATTGTATTTTCAGTGTTGTTTACCTAAGTCTGACAGCAAGGCAAACGGACCTCTCTTCAAAAGTTTTGTTTGGAATGTGGGTAAAAATATTCCATGCAATTCTGTCATGACACTGCCATCACAACCATAAACAAACATGGTGATCATATTCAACATTAATTCTTTTCTGTATTTATATATACCTACTCATTCGTAACACTATTAAGCCTTACAAAAGTGCTATTTTTGTCTTTTACATAACTTGGCAGACGTACAGGGATTGCCTTGTCTTTTGTTCTTGTCTTTAATCTGTCTGTGTCTACATAGGGAGATCACTTCATTTTGTTTAACCTTCATCTTAACCTTGGTCACTACCAGAACACTTTAAATCAGATACTCAAGAAGCATTTTACTGTTGTTAACTCACACAGCTCATTCATTGAAACTAGATTTTCCTTTAGTGAGAACTGTGCACTAGCCCTGCCTTTTGGCATAATGTTTTAGGAGCAATAGATAGAAGTAGTAGGTAGAAACATTTAGGCATGAGCATTAGATGGAAATATAGAAATAGTAGGTTGAAGTAGTAAGTATGAAACTAGGCAGGAGCATTAGATAAAAGTAATCAGTAAGAACCACAGGAAACACTGGATTAGGGTTGACCTCTGCCAGTGGCTTGTTTAGGGTGAGGCACTGAAGGCTAAGAAGTGGCACTGGCGTTCACTAATTATGGAGACTTTATTGTAAGGCCACCCCCTTGAGGGAGTTCCAGCTGGGTACAGGCATCATAGGTATAGATGGATAAATTCACATAAATTAAAGAACTGAAACAGCTCTCATCAGATATACAAACATCTGAAATTAAATTCTAGACCTACATGAGCTACTCTTTCTCAGTTTCCTCCGGGATTCCTCCCATTTTTCCGCCATTATAAACACTACTTCAGCTTATCACATGACTGAAGTGACCCTGATGCCTTTTTCAAGCTGAAGATAATGAGCACTTATTCCATTGTCCTGTTGAGGCACATTTCAAAAGACAGGTCTTTCATGTCCTCAAAAATTCATAAATACTTTTTCTTGTCTTTTCTTTTTCAGCTTTATAATTCATTTCAGTTGAGGCCCAGTCTTGATGTGGACTTTTGTCCGTAACTGGAGCCTTCAACTTAAAAAATAGGTAAAAGGTAAAGAACTGAAGGCATAAGACCCAAAAGTTTAATTTGGATTTTGCCTGAGTTTTGACATGGAAAAAAATGTGTATTAATTTCCTGATAAAGAAAATTCACCCTTTGGCAATGAAACTTCGTTGTTTTTCTTAGCAGTTAAAGACTTGAATGGCATAGGATCCCTAATTTCAGTTTATGTCTCTTATGAAAAGGTTTAACTTGGAGTGTGGCTCATAACAAGAAAGTTCCACCATTGGCCATGGAACTTAATATAAATTTTTCTGACAATCTCGAAATTATATCTCCACCCATTCTTATTTCATTTCCAATAACTGCTGAACTGCAGTCAACATGAGTGTTCCTTAAAGCACATTTTATCATGATCATATTGTATGCCTTTTGTAAATCTAGAAATGCGGTCTACTCTTTTTTTTTTTTTTTTTTTTTTTTTTTTTTTTTTTTAGCAGTACATGGTCAGGTCTGTTTACTGTGAGTCCAGGTTGCTTTTCACTGACAAGTTGTTAAGTGCTGAATATTGAAGCAGTTAAGACAGATTGTAAGGAGTGTTGCATATGTTAGAGTAGAGAAGTCATGGTATATTAGTAACAATTTAATGACATCAGGATGCTGTTACAAAAACCAGGGAAGTCAAGTTTATTAGTGAAGTGAGTAGTGAAACTTTGGTAAGAGTGAATTTAAGGTACTGGAAATTTAAGGATGCTGAAGTCAGTCAGGTTTTCAAGATAAGCATATATGAAATAATTTTGAGTGTTGGATATAGGGAGTAATGAAGTTTTATTTTGATTACTGGAGTTGTAGGAAGAGGTTAAGTTTTAATAGTATGAAGTCATTAGTGAGTTTTGAAGTCAAAGGGATGAGTGAAGTCATAGGTATTGTGCATTTTGGGTTATTACATTGTGGATGTATTTTTGTTATGAGAGGTGTAAGATGTAATTACTTTTGGTCATTTTCATAGGTGTAACCATTTTATACAGGAATGCTCTACCTTCCTTTCTGATAGTTTTTGTTTATTTTGATTTCTTCATAGCTCACCAGGTTCATTCCAATTTTATCATGAAACATAGTTATTCATTTATAGCACTCACTTTCTTCCTTTCCATTTAGGATAGCACCAGAAATTTTAAGTTTCCTATGCTCAAGATAGTTTTTTTTTTGTGAATATGATTGCTGTCAAGGCTAGGGGGACTATCCTTGTGAGTTTTTTTTCTCTCCACAGTGAAACTATGCCTTTCTTTATAGCACATAGTATTGCACTCACAGGCCATAAGATAAAGGGATAATAGAATTTTTAATTGGCATTGTTTGCTGTGCTATGCACATAACTAATGTCGAGTTTGGGTCTGGGCCTTGCTAAACCGTATTTCCTTGGTAGGGTCTTCCTGTGTAAGTGAGGGATGATGCAAAGGATATCCTTTCGTAGTTTATGATTTACATAGGTTCAGTGAAGAAACTCAATCATATGCTTCAGTCATAAGTTCTTAAGTTGATGCTAAACTGAGATAAACATGTTGCCAGTACAGTATTCTGTTGTTTTTTGACTTGAAAGTTTATTGTTTTTTTCTTCCACCCACAGGTTGGCTTCAATCCCAGCAAAGATATAATGTTTATGCCATGTTCAGGACTCACTGGTGCTAACCTAAGAGAACCAATTGATGATTCTATATGTCCATGGTATAAAGGCCCTGCATTTATACCATACATTAATGCACTACCAGCTCTTAGTCGTAATGTAAATGGACCTTTCATGATGCCTGTGGTAGACCGCTACAATGACAGAGGAACAATTGTCATGGGAAAAGTTGAATCTGGATGTTGCAAGAAGGGCGATAATGTTATTGTGATGCCAAATAAGGTCAGTTGATATGATGTTTATTACCCACTTGTGTGCTTTGTACTTTCATCTCTAGATTAGGCTTGATCCCACATCAATGCTAGTCTGCCATGCATTACCTGCTATTTGTAATTCATACTAGTCATCATAAGTCATTGAAATAGTCTGCTGGGTGTGACTATGGGTGGTATGCTCAGGTTTGATTACATTATTCTTGACATTTGGAGAGTGGATATATGCAAATGAGGCTGTTCATTTGCTCACTGCCTTGCAAAAGCAGGAAAAACAATTAGACATTATGATTTATTTATATTTACCCTGGGACTAGTCTCTATGAAAGAGCCCTGGTGTTACTGAGGACCTCTTTTGAAAGGCTGCAATACTTCCAGAAGCAGGGAAGTTGGACTCTTTGGAAGTAGAATTTCTTTGACAAGGGTGTACTTCCAGTGATACAGTCTCGACAAAGGAGACTTCACTCACGGTGTAACCTCAAGCAGTTGGAGTTCAGTAACATGATTAAGTACGTGTATAGATACATTTATACTTATTTGCAGTTTTCCATCTAAGTTGCACCAAGAGCAGATGAATGAGCCCCTAAGACATTGGCTCATTCCTCTGATATTTCTTTTGGAAATTGATAATACAAGAGAGAGAGATTTTCAGCACCCTGCTCCCACCCCATACGGTTGCCTTACCTGATATGTTAGAGATACTGAGATAGTATTCTTTTATCCATATCCCCAAGGATATATACACAGATATTTTTACATAAATACCCATACACATACACACATATACATATACCCATATACATATGTGTTGGAAAGGATCACAGTTGAGTGTGTGGTCATTCCTATGAGTCCATAGGGAAATGAAACTAATTTTCCAAGTGCACTTTTGTGTAATAATCACATCATCAGGGGAAATACAAGAAAGAAATATAGCAGCCAGGTGATGTAAAGTGAAGAGACATAGCTAGGATGCCTTCTCCCCTGATGATGTAATTATTACACGAAAGTGCATTTGGGAACACATCGTGTTTCATTTCCCCATTGACTCGTAGGAATATACATACACATATACACTCATACACATATATATACACGTATATATTCGTACTTGCTTGCCTTCATTCCCTGTGCCACCCCGCCCCACAGTTAGCAGCATCGCTACCCACCCCCTGCTTCAGCAAGGCAGTGCCAGGAAAACGGACCAAAAAGGCTGCATTTTCTCAGACTCAGTCTCTAGCTGTCGTGTAATGCACCAGAACCACAGCTCCCTATCCACATCCAGGCCCCACAGACCTTTCCATGGATTACCCCAGATGTTTAACATGCCCTGGTTCAGTCCATTGATAGTATGTCTACCCCAGTATACCACATCATTCCAGTTCACTCTGTTCCTTGCACCCCTCACACCCCTCTATGTTCAGGCCCTGATCACTCAGAATCTTGTTCACTCCATCCTTCCACCTCCAATTTGGTGTCTTGCTTTGTGTCCCCTCTACCTGACTTATATATCCTCTTTGTCAACCTTTCCTCACTCATTCTCTCCATATCAAACCATTTTAACACACTCTTTTCAGATCTTTCAACCACTCTCTCTTTATTACCACACATCTCTCTTACCCTTTCATTACTTACTTGATCAACCACTTCACACCACATATCGTCTTTAAACATCTCATTTCCAACACATCCACCCTCCTCAGTACAACCCAGTTTATATCCCATGCCTCACACCCATATATTGTTATTGGAACTACTATTCCTTCAAAGATACATATTTTTGCTCTCCGAGATAACGTTTTCTTTTTCTGCACACTCTTCATCACTTCCAGAACCTTCTCCCCCTCCCCCACCCTATGACTCAGTGGGGTTAACGTGCTGTCAATGGACTGAACCAGGGCATTTGAAATGTCTGAGGTAAATCATGAAAAGGTGTGTGGGGCCTGGATTTAGATAGGTATCTGTGGTTTCATTGCATTACACATGACACCTTGTGTATGGATGTGAGTTTTCTGGCGCTACCTTTCTGACGCATAGGGGGGTGATGCTGTATCTCGTGGGGCAGAGTAGCTTTACCCTTAGTGCCTGTGCTTCATTTGTGCTGATCAGAGACTGGTCTTACTTAGATCACTTTAGTAGACTTACTAAAAAGGAAGACTGGCATCTTGAAAAGAATTTTGATATATGGGAAGAGATTTATATTTTTTATATCACTGAATTTGGTTTAAGTTTGTTTACATGGGAGTTGAGAGGCTGTATGCATTTTATCCATTCCTGTGGTATTGGATATGGAATTAATCATATATAGATATATGTATAGACTTCTCTGACTTACATATGCCTAGATTTGT
The DNA here is from genome assembly GCA_032361705.1 of Panulirus versicolor. Taxonomy (NCBI): domain Eukaryota; kingdom Metazoa; phylum Arthropoda; class Malacostraca; order Decapoda; family Palinuridae; genus Panulirus; species Panulirus versicolor. Next base: position 6,276 of record JAUUDZ010096385.1, read on the forward strand.
GGTATGTGTATGTTATCATATGATAATGATTTATTTTTTCAGTTGAACTGTATTGATAATTTGATAGATATTTTAGAAGTTTCTGCCTCTAGTTTTAATTTAACATATTTTTGCTTCAGACCCCAGTCAATGTTGACCAGTTATGGAGAGATGACGATGAGACTGGATTAGTAAATTGTGGTGAGAATGTGAAAGTGAAGCTCAGGGGAGTTGAAGAGGCTGATGTTGCTCCAGGATTTGTTCTGTGTGATCCAAATAATCCATGCAAAACTGGGAGGATATTTGATGCACAGGTATTTACTTTTCCAAAAATGATTGAATGGACCTGGAGGTGGTGTACAGTATTGTTACTGGAACACCTCAGTTATGAACTTGAATGTGGTTTTTACTTAAGTGCCACTTTCTAAAATACCTTCCATCCTTCTTTCATATATTTCCTACCCTATGCCATTAATCACAGTTCATCTTCATAGCTTTGCATACAGTCCACATTTCCAAGCTCTCACTTTCATGACTTCTTTCACACACATATCAAGTCATCTTTTCCTAAATGCACAACCGACTTTCACACTCGCCTCCAATAAGGAATGGTGAGACTTATAGTTGCCACCTTTCTCAGCATATTCACATCAAACATCTTTTTCATAGCACTCATTTCAGTTACCACATAATTCATTCATATCTATTGGTCCCCAGCTAAAGTCACTCAAATATTATTTTGAAAGCACCAGTTGAAACTGTATTCTAATCACCATTCCCCTATTAATGTACTGTACAGCAAGATTTTCTCAAGTTGAATTAACACTATGACTAAATGTTTTTCAATTACAACCTCCTTTTCCTCATCACCCACCATTGGATTCAGATCCTTTAGCACTGAGATTAAGTTTCATGTATCAGAATTACTAAAGCACCCACTCTGCACTTCTCAAAATGAATTTTCTTATTCTAAGTGATTTTTGCACTTCTCAAAATGAATTTTCTTATTCTAAGAGATTTTTAGAATTAGGGCTAACTGTATTTATTTTTTCTTGCAGGTTGTTATCCTGGAACACAAGTCAATAATCTGTGCAGGGTACTCTGCTGTCTGCCACATTCACTCAGTAGCAGAAGAAGTCACAGTCAAACTCCTAATATGCACAGTTGATAAGAAGACGGGAGAAAAGTCAAAAGTTCGGCCACGGTTCGTGAAACAGGATCAGGTACAATCACTGTGTTAGTGCCTTTTTCTGTGAAATTGATACATGATTGTAGAAGTGAAAGAATAAGAGATGCCAGAGAATGCCTTTTGAGAAAATAGAGATGATGAATTAAAGAGAATATTTTAAAGGACTAATGGCATTATAGGAAAGGAAGGAGGCTGTACAAATAATGCTAACTGGGCAGTCTTATAGGGTAATCCATAAGCATATTAAACTGAAGAACTGAATTTGATGATTAGGTTGGTAGTGGGGTAACTCTTGTAGCAGGTTAATGGATTCATAACTTCTGCTCACTTATCTTCATATGGTAACTACTGCCTCCTCCTGTCACAGTACAGTTTACACTGTAGTAGATGGGTATTACTGCAATAGTTACATGACTGTATTCCTTATAGTATCAAGTATACATATGATATTGTTACAGTCATGTATTAGTAGTAGACACTAATCAGTGAGTAGGCTTGTGTATTTACATTATCTTATATTCTGTACACACTAGAAAATTACTTACTGTGCAACAGGTAAATATCAAGGGTTAAGAGTATATTCTCTTTGTATTTAAATGGTTAATGTGTCTCCACCTCCCACTTCAATATCCCCCCTGGGACCATATCCATCCCGCTACCTACACCTGGCTATCTCATGAAGAACCATCCCCACCACTCTCCATCACAGCATATATGCAGTCCAGCACAATTAAGTTATTACTGTATTTACATGACTGTATAGATTATCTTAGGTACATATAATATTGTTACAGTAATGCAGTAGTCATAGACAGAGATGAGTAAGTGGTTTAAGGTGAAGATTGGTCTGTGGCAAAGTTGTATTATGTTAACATTGGTGTTTAATCCGTTTATGGTTGGGGTGGTTGGTAAGTGAATGTTAGGGTCTTAGAGAAAGAGGCTTTAAAGAAAGGAGGAGGTCTGCAATTTGTTGGAGGTAAGGTACTTCAGGAGAGGTAAGTCAGTTGCTGCTTGCTGATGATACATCTCTGGTGGTATATTTGAAAGAGAAACTGCTGAAGATGTTTACTTGGGTTTGGAGAGTGTGTGGCAGGAGAAACTTAAGCTAATGTGAGTAACAGTATGATAATGGAGTTTTGCAGGAGAGAGAGAGAGAGACAGGTTGGTTGGAGTGCCACTTTTAATGGAGGGAACCTGGAGAAAGTTGAGTATTATAAGTGCATGGAAGTGGAGATGGTAGCAGGTGGAACTTTGGGAGCTGAATTGAGCCATGGTGTGTGAGGCGACAAAGGTCCAATGAGCACTGAGGAATGAGTGGAAAGAGGGGTCACATTTATAAGAGATGATTGATTTTCTTTTCATAAAATGTAGTGAGCATAATTCTTTTATATTGCAGATAGCCATTATGAGGTTTGAGACCTCAGGAGTTATTTGTATGGAAGCTTTCAAGGACCACCCACAACTTGGACGGTTTACATTAAGAGATGAAGGTAAGTTTCTATGTGTCATTGGTACTAGGCAATTAGTTGGTGAATAATACATTTTTATGAATTACTTCATCATTATCTCTTAATAATTTTGCATCCTGTAAGTAAGTGTCTCAAACCAAATATATAGATCTTAAATGTAGGAGTAGCTTTATAGTCTTTACTATCACCATTATGCTTTTTCATTTACTTTGCTGCAAAACTTTATGCTTTTTATCCTGTGTTTGCCGTTCGCTCAATATATAGTTTTACTGTTGTAATTTTGTGTTGCTTACCTCCATCTTGGTGTAACAAAAACAGGCTCATATCCCTTTTAGCTTCTTTTCTGGCCAAAAGAAGGAAACTATTCATCACTGTCATTCCTATTATTGAATGAATAGTTGAAGATATTTTCTTATGTCATCTTGTACATCATTTCTCTGTCACCATGTATGGACATGTAGGCATTACCCTGTAGCATATATCTGTTGTTTGTGTGATGTGCAAACCTTATAGTTCATTATTTCTAAATTATCTGAAAGTTTGGTGTTTAATTTGTGTTAGTAGTTACTATCCAAGATAGGTAGATTTACATACCTAAGCTCAATACACATTATATGTTACTCATAACTAATTTACTTGACACATACCAGTTATTTTATGCAATTTTAACTAATATCCAAAACTTTAAAAGTGGAATAGATGATATGATTATCAGTACAAATAACAGTTAGTAATTGAACCAGGGCTTATGAAATGGTCAGAAGAAATCACAGAAAGGTCTGTGGGGCTTGGTTGTGGATAGGGAGCTCTGGTTTTAATGCACTGTCCATGACAGGTAGTGTCTGGATGATAGTGAATAAAATCATTCTCTCGTCTGTTCCTGGTGCAGCCACGCTAATGTGGGAAATGGCAAACGCATGAAAATGCAGAATAAGGAATAATACTGTAGTAATTGTTTCTTTTGAAATTAACTGAATTTTAAGTAGTTGACATTTTACTTGGGAGAGAGAATGGGGGCTTGCCTAATACACATCATTTTATGATATATATATATATGGGTGATTGAAGTATGTGATATTTTTTCTAGCAATGGCAGGAGAGAGCTGTTGACTTCGTGGGGTAATTGATGGGAATTCAAATGAGTATTAGTAGTCCGTAGGAACATCAGTTATTAGCCTCTGCAAACACTGCTCTAGAGTTTCCCTCTGCCAATGGCCTGTTAAGGGTGTGGCATTAAAGACTAATAGTGGCACTGAAGTTCATTAGTTATGGAGAAACTGTTGCTGAGGCCACCCCCTTGAGGGAGTTTCAGGAGGGAACAGGTGTCAGATATATACATATATGTACATGTGTGTGTTTGTGTGTGTGTGTGTGTGTGTGCATTCAGATGAAGGTAGGAACCATTAAGCCATTAATTTACATTAGTAGAAATGAACTGCATCATCATTTGATAATGATAGCAGCTTAAAGGTTAAAATGAGCTCATTTTGTAGGAGCAGAAACAGACACTTAATTTTTAGCTGCACTTATTTATAGTTGGTTGTTGTGTTTAATGCAAACAAATTTTGTACTTTTCTTTTCATGCATAGTCAGTATTTCCTGTTTTAGTGCTAAGAACAGAGAACTGAGCCTTACAGAGAAAATATCCTCACTTGGCCCTCTTTTTTTTTCTTCTTTTTGGAAAAGTAAAAAATGGGAGTGGAGGAAATCCAGCCCCCCCATTTAGTTGTCTTCTTCAACACGCAGATAATACATGGGAAGTATATATTTAATGTTCTTGGAAAACTCTGTCCTTCCTAAGGGTTCTCGTACTTTATATGCATCCCCTCATGTGGTTCATGTTTCCTTTATTTAAAGTGTACTTCTACCAGTTGGTGAAAAATCAACACTATTATTCTGGTTAGGTTAGGTTAGCTGTCACAGTAGAATGGATGTTTTAGAGTGTCCTCCATAGTAAAATTCGAAGATTTGTCCATTTAATGGGTGCCTCTGTCAAGCACATTCCTACATTTTGTCCCACCACTCTACTTGTCTGCTACCACTTGCCTCATGCTTTGTTCCCATTTCTGGTTTTACACATATGTACTTGCTGTTATCATTCTTACACATCTATACTCACCAAGTGCTTTCATTAGTCCTGCACCCTTCTTGATATAATGATATATTTTCAGTAATATTTTTATACCCTTACTGCTGCTGCCAGATATCTATTTCTGCTGCTTACGTTATATGGTTATACTTGCATGCATTGGACCTGCCAATCTGATGTGACAGGAACATTTTCTTGGGCGTCCATAATTGTGGGTTTGTTTGTCTTGGTTTACAGTATTTTGGGTTGCATGTCTGACAAAAATTGCCACACCTAATAGCTTCATATTTTCGTAAGCTTTGGCACTTTGCTCGTCTTTCAAATTTGCATGTGATATTATGGCTTGATTTTTCTGTTTTTGCTGAATTTAATGGCCGGATTTAGAGATTCTCATATTATATCCATTTGTTTATCCAGTCTTGTTTTTTATTGTTGCTTTTTGGCCAACCACCATTTTCTTATATAAGTTTTAGTGATATTTAGAAAATTTTTCGTTTGTAACTTTTCTTATTGCTTTTATTTGGCATTTCCATTGCTAGCTCCAACCTATCTCCCATAATTTTGTGAATTGATTTTCCAAAGTGTACTTTTGGTACTTTACCTTTACCTTTCATCCATTTGGTCCATTGTAACTCATTTTACCCTTTATGGAAAGGCTTCATATGCGCTAATAACTTATCCTCCCTATGATGCTCTTTTGAGTCTTTTCAGTCCTCAGCTAATTTATGTCACTGCCATATAGTGAATGTTGAGTGCTTCATAAATGCTTTTCTTTTCTAGCATTCACTCAAATATGATCAGAAACGCAGAACTGCATTTCCAAGTGATTGTTTTGTTTCTCTGATGTTGCATCATTTGATTTTTTTTTTTTAATTGCCAGTTTTTGCATCTCATCCAGAATAGATTATTAAGGTATCTGCAGCTGCATAGTCTGTCAGTGATCACTTACCTCCATGCTTATCTGAAGACATCTATAGACTATTCATCCCTTTTCATTTGGCGTTACTCTTGTTACATGACGTACTTTGTCATCTTCCACTTTTTGCGACTTTTTTGCCCTATCACCCAGAATGGGATTATTTCCTCAGTTCACCCTCAGCCATATTTCTATGTCTCCTAAAATGGGATTATTTCTTTAATCTTGCCTTCATTCTATGTGTTGGTAATATATTTTATTTACCTCAGCTCCTTATATCTAATAAATTATAGAAGATCCATATTTATTGGTTCATGAATTTTTACTTCACTTTTTTTCTTTCTTGTTTACCTTTTATCATGGCCTATTTCCGTAAAGTAGTTGCTCCAAGCTTCATTACAGTTTCTGTAACTTTCTAATTGCTGTATGATACTAGCTTTTTACCCTCCTTTGCAGCTTATCTCTTTATCCTCATTTTTCCCACGGGATACATCTTAATGTGTTATGCTTTGTACAGCTTCATAAAGCTCTTTGTATCCACTCATTCCAATTTGCTGCTGATAGGCCATAGTTTAATGAACATAGCTGCAATATTTAAAAATCATGAGAATTAACTTCTTTTTGTATCTTTCAGATTGTGTTAATTTTTTCGTCCTTTTTATATTATTATTATTATTATTATTGGTATTGTAAAACCTACATATTTATATACTGTAAGAAACATTAGTTGGTTTCTGAGGAGAGTGTGTGAAAGGAGAAATTAAGGGAAACTGTGAATAAGAGTAAGGTTATTAGGATTAGCAGTGGAGAAAGACAGGTTATTTGGGTTTGAGATTGAACTGAGAAAACTTATTGGAAGTGTTGTGTTTTAGTTACCTGGGAATGAACATGGCAGCAAATGGAAGCATAAGAGTTGAAGTGAGTCATAGGATGGGGGAGGAGGTGAATGTCTTGGGAGCAATGAGGAATGTGTAGAAAGAGTGGTCACTGTCTTGGAGGGCAAAGATGGGCATTTTTTAAGGTGTGGTAGTTCCAATGTTGTATGGTTGTGAATCATGGGGTATAGATGAAAATGTCAGGAAGAGGGTGAATGTGTTGGAAATGAAATATTTAAGGACAGTATGTGGTATGAGTAGGGTTGATCAAGTAAGTATAGTTGAAGAGAGTTGAAAAGGTTGTACTAAAATTGTTTGGACTGACAGAAAGAATGAGTGGGGAGCATTTGACAAAGAGAATATGTATATCACAAGTGGAGGGAACGAGGAGAAGGGGAAACTGAGCTGTAGGTGGAAGGATGAAATGAATGAGGTTTTGAGTGCTCAGGGCCAGAACATGCATTAGGGTGTTGGGTGTGCATGGGATAAATTGATTAGGAGTATTGTGACGTACAGGGGACAACCTGCTGTCAGTGGACTGAATTAGGGAATAAGAAGCAGATTTGGGAAACCGTGGAAAGGTGTGTGGGGCCTGGTTGTGGATAGGTGGCTGTGGTTTCAGTGCATAATACATGACAGGTAGAGAATGGATATGAGTGAATGAGGCTCTTTCATTATCTGTTTTGGGCACTAACTTGTTAACATAAGAAACAGCAAACAAATGAGAAAAAAAAATCTGTAGATAGATGATGATACTTAACACTTTTCTTTTTCAGGCAAAACCATTGCTATTGGTAAGGTTCTGAAAGTTGTGGAGTAAAATGTTTGGACCTTGGCGAGCCTTCAGTAAACTGTGCATCAAACAGCCAGAGATAATGCAAGGGTATCAAAGTAATGTGCAATGCCTTTCAATAGAGATTTTGCTCACATCAAGAGCTTAATGAATTATTTTTGAGAGGTTCATTTACATTAATCAGTCCTTGAAAATGCATGAAGATATAAACTTCAAATGAATCACATGAGAGCAGAAGACTCGCACAACTGGTCCATCCACCAAACAACTTAGAGAATCAAAGTGTGGGTGTCCTGCCAGAACCTCCACCTTTTCCCTGTACCTGCCATGCTCAACCCTCGAAGACAAATCTTCACTGCAAGAGAATGTGTCTTTCTACACCCACCATGTGGCAGGCTGTTCAGAGAGAAATCACGGTGGACGATATTACATGTAAATACAGTTGGTGTGGATTGTCTCTTTTTAAGACATCTCTAATGCAAAGAGGTTGCCAGAGATAGCTTCATGAATGTGGTTTTTGTGCATATAAAGTGATAAAGTTTTTAATGGTATGGGTAGGAGTATGGTAAGCAGTGAATCTTGAGGTGATCACAAGATCTGAATGTATCCAAGGATACAGCTATGCGCATAGACTAGGCCTAGCAGGTGACAAAATTCTTGCACCAAACTTTAGGAAATGTGCTGACCCCAGTCACACTATGCTGCAGTAGAAAACAGGTTTTTATTGGTCACTACAAGGGAATGCATTGTTATCTTGAGTGAAAGCATGATTACTTTTGACTGTGAAGAGATAATTGAAAGTGTTTACTGATGGTTACTAGCACAGCTTGATCATTGCAAGGAAAATATGAAGAACAGCAATCAGTTTTTAACAGAAACCTGCTAAAGCCTTCTTGACTGGACTGTGTGTTTAGCTCTTCTGAGGGTGAGATGAAATGGCAGTGGGTATTCCTTCTTATGTGATAAATAGCACATACAGGTCCTACGTGCATCCTTGCTTCCTCCTCTGTGCCTGTGGTTGCACGTTTTAGTGTTAACATGCAGTGGCTTATTTTTATGGTGGTTCTCCTTTTTGGAGTGTTACAGCTGTCTTGTCATTCGCACAGCTGGCCATTGGCAGGCTGTTTTTATTCCAGATGGCACAGAGGAGGAGAGATGGGACATTGCCTGTGCAGTGTGAGCCCAGTGCTACCGCTAATCTTGGAGTGAGGGCTCCAGAACTCCATAGCTTTTTGTATATTTTTTTTTATATATATATATATACATATATATAAATATAGCCTTCACCTTCAGGACTGGGAATGAGAAAAGTACTGGTGCTATGGAGTGTACTGGGTGCCTTGCTCTTTTCATCATTCGTGGCTTGTTCATGCGGCTAAATTGTTTAACTTTTGTTAAATTTGAGCAATTGTATGTAATTCCAAATGGAATTGCTAATGGTTCCCTATACTGTTCATAATGCTATATTTGTTTTGGCTGTTTATTAGGCTTAATGAAAAAATAGGTTAGTGTATCACATAATTTTTTGTATTCCAAGAGCTGCCAGTAGCCCTTGTATAAAGAGTTATTTATATATTTGCTGTTGCAAATTTTTTCTCAATAACCCAAGAAATCTTTTTATTGTGGTTATCCTGTCTAAATGCAAAACTTGTTCGAATATACAGGATGTGGAGGGTGACTATTGTTTTTGTGACCTATGTTTTTATAACCTTTATTAATGGGACTTATTGCTGAAAGCATGACTTTTTTTTGTATTTTATCTTTATCATTTGTATAATAGTTCATTGCCTTATTAAGAGGGTTATCTTTTTCTCTCCATGTATATCCAATGGGATTCCGAATTTAAAGTAGTTCCCTCATTTAGAATTCTCACAGAACACTTTGTCATTGCATATCCACTCTCTCTACATGTGGACACTCAGCAGCTTTACTCGGAACAGTTTGACAGGTAGTCTGTATGTTGGTGTGATTATCACATCAAAAACAGTTTTCTGTTGGATTGTTATCTGGAGAACGTGGTAAAAACAGTGTAGGTAAGGGAAAAGTCATTGTGGCCAAGAAAGTAAATCCTAATTAAGAGAGAATAGGGAGGAGTGGAATATTCTTATTACACCAATTTTCCTATTGAATTAGTTTCATTTGCAGTAGAGGCCAGTTGAGTTACCTCCTATAAGCTAGTTGACTGTGATCTTTGTACATTCTTTGGTTTTGTTTTCAGAGGATGACCCATAGCAGCTACCTCCCTTATCAAATGGGAAGGGTGCACTGAATTGAATACCTTCTCATATCTTGTCTCCATATATTTAAAAAAAGTAAACTTTTATAGTTCAGCAAATGCATAGTAATACTGAATTAAGTTAATTAGAATGTTTGTAAATTTGAATGCAAAGTGGTTATGTTTAGTGCATCAGCCTAAAGGAACTGGGCAATCTTGCCCTTTTTCAGCTTGTGGAGAAAGGAACCCCAGTTCTGTAAAATTCTTGCAAAAGATGCATGCATTTGTGCACTCTATCCAACCCTTGGAAAAGATTTGGTTTAATGATGAGGGTAGTTAGATAGATAAGGAGAGATAGGGTACACACCTACAATGTGATTTTGCATTGATGGCAGGGATAGCATGTAAGAGAGAGAGAGAGAGAGAGAGACATGTGCAGGATGGGGACTTAGGATCTGTATTATTGATTAGAATGAGAAGAGGGATTATGTACCTGAATTTTAGAATTTTGGTTGAACATTTTGTAGGTAAACATAAAAAATTTAATAAAAGGCATATAAATTGCCAATGATCCTAGTAATGAAAAGTTTAAGTGAACTGAGGGGGGTGATGAAGTTACTGCCACCTCCCCCACCCACCCACCCATTCATTCCACCACAATGGGCTCTGTGATGATTACTTAGATTTGTTGTTATTTTGTGTAACTTTTTTTAATTTTATGTTCAGCATTTGTACATTACATCCTATTTTGATAATGTTCACCACCGATATGATAGAATCATTATAAGTAAGAGATGAGGAAAGACCTGAAGGTAGTAGTTGGTAGGCAGCCAACGACCAGGGAGGTATATTACCATTACCACCTGCCTGGGTATCAGGAGGGTCAGTGACATCTGCTCAGTGAGCCAGCACTGTAGTGGTTGTCAAGTTGCACTCCTCTGACCCAGGTAGCTGTCTTTTGTTTCTGCCTCACCAACATTTTGATTACTGGCATTCTGTCCACAAACATACAGTCTCTCCTTGTCATATGTAACACTTGACAAAACTTCACTCATGCAGCTTATTCTTTGCAACTAAGATTTTCCTTCAGTGAGAATTATGTGCTAGCCCTGTCTTTTGGCAAAATGGTAGGAGCAGGAGATAGAAGTAGTAGGTAGGCACATATAGGCAGGAGTAATAGGTAGAAGTAGTCATTAGGGACATTAGGTAGGAGCCTCTGTAAACACTGTGCTAGATTTGCCTTCTGCCAGTACCCTGTTAAGGGTGAGGCAATAAATGCTAAGAAGTGGCACTAGAGTTCTTTAGTTGTGGAGACTCTTGCTGTGGCCACTGCTTTGAGGGAGTTCTAGTTGGAACAGGCATCAGAGCTATACATAGATAGGTATATATGAATGAAAAGAATAAGAATAAAAACATGTAACATTGAGAAAACACAATTAATGAAAACATTCATACTCCATAGAAATTGATTTTGCTATTAAGTAAGCTTAAGCTTTTCATAAACTCTCTATATTTCTTTGAATTTCATCCAGTCCATCCTTTATTTACAAGCTGTAATCATTCCTCTATTAGCATCTGCTGATAAACATGTAGGCCCATTTTATTCACTGAATCTACTCACCACCTGTGTAGTTTTCCTTACCTTGTTAGATTATAATTTCAGCCAAGTTAATTATCATGTATCTCAGCCAATATTTTTCACCATTTTCTTATAGTATCTGTACTATCTGTGTGATTGATAAGCTTCCTTGCCTGATACTCACCCTTTCAGAGAGGAATCTTGAGGGAATTATAAATGAATGTATGATTATATTTTTTTCCGTATTTATTTGGCTTCATGCATTAGCAAGGTAGTGCCAGGATCAGAAGAAGAATTAGCCTCATTTGCTTGCATCCTTTCCCTAACTGTTAATTTGTAGTGCATTGAAATTACAGCCCCTTATCCATAACCAGGCCCCCACAGATCTTTCCTTGGTTTCTCCCAAATGTTTCATATTCCCAGGTTTAGTCCATTGAAAGCAAGAATGTCACGGCCTGTATATCACTTCTCTTCAGTTCACTCCATCCTCTGCACACTTGCATCCTCCAGCATGTTCAGTCCCATCACTCAAAACCCTTTTCTGTCTATCCTTTCATATCCAATTCTGTCTCACCTCTTCTCCATTTCCCCTCCACCTCTGACACATAAATCCTCATTAACCTTTCCTCATTCATTCACTCTATCTCCAAACCATTTCAACACACTTTCTTCAGCTCTCAACCATACTCTTAATTACCACACCTCTCCCTTACCCCTGTTGTTTCTTATAATACTGGGGTTACTACTTTCCTACCTTGTTACATGTCTACAGTGAGAGACTCCACCTTTATCCATAAGAGCCTGTGTTTGATTACACGTTGCTGCTGTTCTGGTATGGAGTTCTACACACATGGGACCCCATCTCTTGAACAACCTTTATCATCAAAGACTTTTTAAACTTTCTTATAATCGGCATTCACACTTTTATAACCAAATCCGTCGTGCTAACTGCTGGGGCTGAATAGAAGATTTGAAAAGCAGAGGGAATAACGGAAAATCACCTGTGGACCTCACTGTGAAAGCCATGTGGGTGATTACCAGGAGGGAAATGGGATTCAGTGTTTGAGAAAGTGAGAGTTAAAGAGAATTTTAAAGAATTTGGAGATAGAAGTGAGAGCAACAGGGTAACGGTCGAAAGGGTTAGTGTAATATCCTCTTAAGACTGGGGTTGCATCACAGCATGCTTTCATTAAGATAAATCCTGGTCTGGGTTTTTGACTTATTAAATAGGTGACCAAGGATCAGGACATATTTGCTTTGGCTGCTTTGCTCAAAGGACTTATTTTCGGTTTTCATTGATTTTTCAGGATTTAGCACTTATTACAGTACTCTTTCAGTCATTTTCATACTTCATAAGTACCTTATTAAATGTTTGTGTTTTAAGAATTAATGTACTGGTTATCCTTTCTAATCATGATGCATGCAAAGGTTTGAATCCTGTGTTTGAGTTTGAATCCTGGTTTGGACAGTTAGCCTGCAATTCACCCAGCTATGTATCCTTCCATTAGGATTGGTTGATTGACGAAGTATCTGGATTAGGCAAGGTAGCACCAGGAAAACAGACAGAAAAAAAAAAGGCCACATTTGTTCACACTGTCTTTAGCTGTCATGTGTAATGCACTGAAACCACAGCTCCCTATCCATATCCAGGCCGCACAGACCTTTCCACGGTTTACCCCACATGTTTCACATTCCCTGGTTCAGACCATTGACAGCATGTCGACCCAGGTATACCACATCATTCCAATTCACTCTTTTCCTTGCACGCCTCTCACCCTCCTGTATATTCAGGCCCTGATCACTCAAAATCTTTTTCTCTCCATCCTTCCACCTCCAATTTGGTCTCCTGCTTCTCCTTTTTCCCTCTTCCCCTGACACATATATCCTCTCTGCTAATCTTTCCTTACTCATTCTCTCCATATGCCCAAACCATTTAAACACACCCATGTCTGCTTTCTCAACCACACTTCTTTTATTTCCACACATCCCTCTTACCCTTTCATTACTTACTCGATCAAACCACCTCACACCACATATTGTCCTCGTACATTTCATTTCCAACACATCCACCCTCCTGTGTACAACCCTGTCCATAGCCCATGCCTTGCACCCATATAAAATTGTTGGAAGTGCTGTTCCCTCAAACATACCCAGTTTTGCCCTCCAAGATAATGTTCTGTCCTTCCACACATTCTTCATTGCTCCCAGAACCTTCTTCTCCTCCCCCACCCTATGACTCGATTCTGCTTCCATGGTCCACCTGCTGCTAAATTCACTCCCAGATATCTAGAACACTTTGCTTCCTTCAATTTTTCTCCATTTAAACTTACATCCCAATTAACTTGTCCCTCAACCCTACTGAACCTAATAACCTTGCTCTTATTCACATTTACTCTCAATTTTCTCCTTTCAC